>VXCM01005314.1:0-16237 GCA_014773175.1 Lucifuga dentata
TAGATGGAGGCAGATGATTTGCTGTGGTGACCCCTGAAGGGAAAGCCAAAAGGAAAAGAAGAAGATGCCTGTAAATATATGCTGCGTTATGCCACTAACGGTGGCATAAGATAGTATATTGGTGGTATAATTATAATTAATTAGTGGTATCAATTAGTGTAAACAGTGCCAAAAGTGTTTCTCAATATGTGATGAATTCATCCTTATTTTGTAGCCACTGAAAAAATAATGGAATAAAAGTATAGATTTTATTCCAGAAACACAGTGAAGTAAAATTAAAAGTTAATATAAATACTCAAGTGCAGTACAGATACGCAAAAAAATACACAAGTACTGTAACTAAGTTGTTTTACTTTGCTACTTTGCACCACTGTTAGATGTTGTTTCAACCGATTTTATTGAAGATAAAATCGGTTTTAAAAAAACCTGAAAAATTACCAGTATGGTCCTTTATTGAAGATAAAGGTCCATACTGGTAATTTTTCAGGTTTTATCCCAATAAATACTACCTGCATACATATTTCGTTACTGTCAACCAATTTCTAAAACTCAAAACTTTAGTTTTGTGTTTTTTTTTTTTTNGTTTTTTTTTTTTTGCCAAATCCTGTTCTTTCAAAATCAAATGTTCAGGTGATACATGCACCTTAAAATTCAATGTTTTGCCTGCTAACACACGTCAGATTGTTGAAGGCATGTTCATTTTAATTTCTTTGGTAAAAGCCATCTTCTCCTGGGACTATATTTCCTGGTGGAGAAATACATTTACTTGTGTAGCTCCATGCTGAATCTGTGTTGAAATGCTAAAATTATGTTAGTTCTGCTAAACATTTAATAGACGTCATGTTCGCTGTGATGGATTATATCTCAAGCACATTTCCAGTCTCTACAAATTGATTTTTAATAGCCACCTGGAATGAACTGGAACCAATGGCAGTCTGGAAAGCATGAAAATCAATTCTCTTATTACCGCTCCAGTACTATGTTTTTGGAACGTGCATGTATTTATTGGACTCAAACATGTAAAATCACTAGTATGGTTCTTTAAAGGAAAAACCCACCAAATCTCTCTAAAAATATAAAGTCAATAGCATAAAAAGTAAACCTGAGGAGGTTTTTTTTTTACATAGAGAAGATGGAGCTCAGATGTTCTGGTATACTATCAGACACTTCAGCCTTCCCACTGTAAGAAAGCATAGAAAGCATGACACTGCCTGACTCCATCTCTCTCTCTCTCTCTCTCTCTCTCTCTCTCTCTCTCTCTCTCTCTCATCTACAGCTGTGTCTCATTCACTCCATGAATACTGGAGAATTTATTGTTAGTTTAAATCATATGGTTAATCCACAATCATAAAGTTTAACGGTTAAATGCAGCCACAGCTGATTCTGATTTGTTTAAAACAAAAATCAGGTTACATATTTCATGTCCTCCCATGTTCCTTGCAGGTGGAGCTGGTGTAGAAAATAGACCAATGCCTGCTGAGAGACTTTTGGAGGCTGTACAGCGTTTTCTGTCAGCAGGCCTGGAGAGCTGATGAGTCAGAGCTCTGCTGCTTCTCTTCTACCAACATGTAAACTCATCGGTTCAGTCTGCCAGGATACAACAAACAAGGCTAGAATAACTGCCCACTCCCACAGGACCATAAACACATCATGTTTAAGTGTAAAGCTAAAATACCTGGACACTCCCACAGGACCACAAACGCATTGTGTTTAAGTGTAAAGCTAAAATACCTGGACACTCCCACAGGACCACAAACGCATTGTGTGCAGGTGTAAAGCAAAGCAAGATAAGTTTATTGGTATGGCACCATTCAGGCACAAAGACAATTCAAAATACTTTACACTGATGTAAAAGACACAGAGTTGAGATAAAGGAAATGAAATTAAAATATATAATTAAATCAATTAAACAAATATTTTAAAAAGGTTAAAAGAAAATTTAAACAAAATAAAATAAAATTGAAAGTTTAAGAGATAAGAGAAGTGCTACAGTGTGGAGGTAAATACCCTCAGGTTAATAAAAGGCAGTAGTGAACAGAAACGTTTTCATCTCTGATTTGAAAGAGCTCAGTGATGTGGTTGACCTCTGACCTTAGACTTTCTGCAAGTTTTTTCTAAATAACTAAGTGCTGCTTCTCCATGTTTAGCTCTGATTTGGGGAACAGAAAGCAGAGCAGAGCCAGACGATCTTAAAGGTCTGGAGGTTCAGAACACAGAATCAGATCTGAAATATATTTTGGTCATGAACCATTTAGCGCTTTTTAAACCAGCAGCAGCATTTTAAACTCTAATTCTTTGGGAGACTGGAAGTCAGTGCAGAGACCTAAGCATTGGAGTGATGTTTTCTCTTTTTTTGGTCTTAGTTAGAAGTCAAGCAGCAGCTTTTGGATGAGCTGAAGCTGTGTGATCGCTTGTTTAGGGAGGCCTGTTAACACACCATTACAGTAATCCAGCCTACTGAAAATAAAGGCTTCTCTAATCTTGCCTGGACATGAATCCCCTCATTTTGACAATGTTTTTAAGGTGATTCAGGCTGTTTTTATTATTGATCTGACGTGATTAAATTTAAATTTAAATCAGAGTCCAAGACTACACCAAGAGATCTGACCTGGCTTTTGGTCATAAATGAGAGAGATTCAAGATGAGTGCTGATTTTTTTTTTGTTTTTCCTCTTTGCTCCAAAAACTATTATTTCAGTTTTGTCTTTATATAACTGAAGGAAATTTTGGCTCATCCAATCATTGATCTGCTCAGTACACACAAAGTAACTCTATAGTTGATATGGCTGTATATATATTTGGGTGTTATCTGCATCATTATGGTAGGAAATTATTTCATAATTAGTGTTAGTGGGAGCATGTAGAGATTGAACAGCAGAGGTCTGAGAATTGACCCCTGAGGAACGCCACATGTCATCTCTGTCTGCAGAGTGTAAGACTGAGTGAGTGAAGTTCAGATTAGCTGCCAAATGACTTTTCACGTCACAGTAAACAGCTTCAGATTTGCAGAGAACGAAAAACTAGTTATCACAGAAATCCAACGTGAAAAAAAATCTATTTATCTCAGACTCATAAAAATGACAAGATTCTACTGCCACTATTTCTACTGCATCCTCTACTAATATTACTACTCTCACTACTAGTACTTTAACATTTATCCATTGTAAAGGCTCTCTGCTGTGAAGGTGTTTGGTTGGGTTTTTTTTTTTAGCCCTTTCTTAAATACCTAAAGAGATTCAGGAGACTNGTGTTTGGTTGGGTTTTTTTTTTTAGCCCTTTCTTAAATACCTAAAGAGATTCAGGAGACTGAATGAGGTTAGTAACTTGTCCCATCACCACAGGAACCACAGAAAAAAATAGCTCTTAGCACCACAAGCAACACAAGACATTGCTGATTAGTGGAGAGTAGCAACTGAGGAGGAGCGCAGACCTGAATGATTCTCTGGCTTTGTAGGTAAACAGAAAGGACATGAATTTGAAGTGGGTAACCACTGGCAAATCCTACTACTACTATTATTACTACTACTACTACTGCGATGATACAGTCAAATAACTGTGAAGATCATCCTGGTAATAGGAACAGGTCAAATATTTACAGGAAGAATCTGTGATAGGGCTGGATGATATAAACGATATAAAGTTGCATCACGATATAAAAAAATCTTCGATATAAAATGATGACGTAAAATAGTATAATAATAATAATAATAATAATATAAAATAGTGCTTGAATACAGGAAGCTAATGACACCTCAAACAGCCAATAGCGTGTCAGAACTGGAACAAACTAGCCAATCAGGTGGCAGTGTCATAATAACAGCCCGCCCACTTCCTCAAAGCAGCATTTAGCTAAACGGTGAACACGCCTCAGCCTGTGTGCTGATATGTGAGCGAAAGACAAAGATGTTAGAAAGCAATGAAGCTCCAGAGGAAAAAACAATCAAATGATGAGGAAGAAAGTAAAGCTCAGCAGAATTACTCTCCCAGAGAAAGTGGAGCTGTGGATAAGAAGGTAAAAAATGTCAGCGGTGCGGCATCAGTTTGGTTATTTAAAGTCTGACACTAAACAGAGCGGCCATGTTCACTGTAAAATCAGGATGAAGCTTTGGCTGCAGCCTGATTTATTTATTAAGGATGATGCAATTTGCAGTTTTTCAGTTCATACAATTATTGGTTATTTTTTACATTCAGAACAAGCATAACGAAAAATGTTAAAATAAATCTTAAGTTCAAGTGACTTGAAATGCAGCAGCATCTTTGCCATGATTCAGATCATGATATATATCTATATTGATCAATATAAAAAAAAATATATCATGATAAAAACATTTTTCATATCGTCCAGCCCTAATCTGTGATGTCCAACATGATAACAGGAGTCCCAGCACACACAATGACTGATGTCCTGTGTTTTCACAGATTTTCTCACAGCAGCCTTTCAGAGTTTGAATCCCACTGACAAAATCTGTGAAGCTCATTTGTCCAGCAGTTTTCGGTCCGGACTCAGCAACCTGAACTGTAACAGCTGCACAGCTGAACGCCGCCCACACCGACCGTGTCTGATCCAGCAAACAGTCAGCAGACCAACGCAACCGGCCTGCACCTCACAGGACTGCAGCCTGTTCACACCCACACTTTGCTCACCTACATTCAAAACATGCATTGCATCTCTGCAACAAGGCTGTAGAATTCTCTACATTCATAATTACATAATAAAAAAAAAAATACATTTAAAAAAAATCTGTATTAGGACTTGCATCAAAATACATATTGAGATAGAATATCATGGTTTTTGGAAAACACCTGAATCATCATCGTTGTTCAAGGATTAATTGTTGTTTGGCCAAATGACAAATATTTCAGGATTTCAAGCTCATCCCAAATTTGATGATGACTACATGAAATGCGTAGGAAGACTGCCTTCAAACTAAATTTTGGTCTCATGATTATTGTTGTTAGAGTTACGAGCCGGTTTCTTCCGGCCCACTGCTTAACCTTCCACCAAATTTCATTTTAAGCTGTTCGGTAGCTTTTCCAATTTCCTGTAACACACTTACTGGACCAAAGTAGAACATCCTAAGAGAATGTTACTAAAAAAGATTAAATCAACAGACTCACTTCCTGTCAGTGTGGTCAAGGCCACTGAGCCTGACGCCTTCGATATGCTCATTGCGTTGGCCGCAGGTGTTGCCGTAGCTGTCATATCCAAAGACGAGGCGAGCGGCGCCGCCGGTGACGATGGTGAAGCTGCAGATGCCGCCCTGAAATGAAAACGCACACAAACAGTTTCTGAAGCCATTTAAGTCTGAGAAACAGTCACAGGATCTAATGTTGTCTCCAAAACTTACTGTATAAATATGCAATAAGATTCTCAGAGGACCTCTGGTCCTCTGTTTAAACACAGAGGACCAGAGGTCCTCTGTGTTTAAACAGGAAAACCTGAAGCTGATGTAAAGGTGACATATTGTGTTTTTAGTTTTAACCAATCAGAGGACTCACATGAGGCTGAACTGTCCCTACTAATATTTTTATCAGGTAAAGTTTGTTTTACGTTAGATGACCTTCAGACATTTTCTACTTTTAACAATTAACCACGAGGTGTTACAACTTTTAAACAGTAATGTTGTAGTTCTACATCTTTGCTGACAGCATACATTTTCACCATTTTCTACGTGAACATGCATTCAGAATGCATAATAAATGACTATTACAGCTTTATGGAGGAACTGTCAACTGTGAGTTGGTGGGTTAGGGACCGTTGTGAAAGTGCAGTCCTTGAAAAAAACACAGGTGATCTATGTATGCTCTGCAGAAAAATCGATGTACTTTTTTTTAATCACTTATTGGCCTAGAATCTTTTTTTAGTTTTACAAGGACCATCCCACCAACATACAAGAACCATGTTCCCATTCATGTAAACTTATTAGCCAGTATGTACTTTTTCATTAAAAATCTATAACTTTTTGCCATAAATCTATATGTCTGAGCCGTTTTTCCTATGTAGCTTCTTATAAATCCCTAATTTCAGTGGATGAGTGGGAAAATGATGCTTTTAGTGAGGCTTTGACATATCAGCAACAGCTACTGTGAGTCATTTTAGAAGCTAACCTGAGATTCTGCAGCTTCGTCCTCTTTCAGTCTGTTGATTTGAGCTACGACTCAAGAGTTTCCTGCAGCTAATAAAATGATTCATTCATCACAGAGCCACAGCAAACTCAAACAGTAATCTATCTTTAAACCACCACATATGCATCATACATACAGTTCAGGTCCTGTGTTCATGTGTGTTTAACTATTACTAAGTTGAAGTTTAAGCTGTGTTTTATAACGCCATTTGTGTCACATTTGATTCATGATTTTCTGAGACCTCTAAATCATCAACATGATCAGTTATTGACCAAAATGCCTATATATATATCATATCTTTAAAAAAAGAAAAAAAATCCAGTTAAAATCCTGTTGACTTAAATGCCTGATGTATCAAATGTGATATGAAAAAAAAATCATATATGCAAAAAAAAAAAAAAAAAAAANAAAAAAAAAAAAAAAAAAAGTCAGAATGTTTTTTTTGGAGCTTGTTAGAGAGTTCAATAAAGAAATAAATTGCAAAAAATAGAATTTTCTGATAATTACTTCATTTATGAAGGTTTAGTTTATCTTAGTCACACAGCAGTTCATCACAGTTTTACCTGCAGCAAACAGGTGGAAAAGCAGTTGTTTAATTTAGGAGACTGAAAACATTCAGCTGCATGCACACGCATGCACGCACATACACACACACACACACACGACTAAAAACATCCCCACAATGTCAAAACCAAACCTACGCCCTTGGTTTAATGAGCCATTCAGCTGTCTGCTTTCACTGTCTGCAGGAGCAGGTCAAGGTGACCAGGAACCTCTGTGTGTGTGTGTGTGTGTGTGTGTGTGTGTGTGTGTGTAAAATCTGAGACATTCCTTCATTTATCTGTCATCTTTCATTCCTTTGTCTTTTTAATCTTCTGCTTCGTCAAACGCTGAGATGAGGAATCCTCCGAGCCGCCCAACAGACGAGTTTTTATGTGTTTTTATCTTCATGAAATATTTTCCACTTTCTCTTAATATCAGCAGCCTGACCATTAAAAGCTTCTGTTGTCCCAGTGTTCACTGAAAATGTAGTCCCATCATTTTTATGGACTCATGGATCACAACATGTAGAAATATGGGAACAAAACCAGCCACATGCAGCTCCAAGTCCAGGATACAGACTATGATTCCACAGAGCTTCAGTCAAAACAATAAAGCAGAATAAAAGATAAATCTGTGCTGGAAAAAATATTCAACGCATTTGTGATTAAAAAACTGGTAATATGTGGTAAATAAACGTCAAAAACATTCACTAGCATACAACCATCACCAAAATGCCTGAATCACCCCATAATCTATAAGCACAGCTCTCAGTATAAGATCAGACTTCCTTAAATCACTCAAACTGTCTTTCATTTTTAATATGACAGATCTTAACCTAGAGTTTACTCAGACAGTTCATACCTTCAACAAATCCTCTAGACTCCAGCCATTTGATTTTTTTTTTTTACTATCTTTTACTGTCATTANCAACAAATCCTCTAGACTCCAGCCATTTGATTTTTTTTTTTTACTATCTTTTACTGTCATTATCTTGAAATCAGATGTGTTTAAAAAAAAAATCATTGTTGTGAACATCATCTTCTGGATTCATATCTGCTGAGTCTATGTCCACCTGTTTTATTCTGCTGAATCAGCATAATCTTAGCTACACGTTGGTGGTAGCAGCATGTTTCTAGACTTGTTCTAGATTTGTTATTAATGCACAGAAATGTTATGTCCAAGCACATATTTTAATCCACCAGATCTGGATCGACATCCAGATCTGCATGAAACTCTGTTTATAGGCCATCATAGGAACACATGTATTATTTTTTCAACAGAATTGTAATGATATAACTGTTAAAAACAGTGAAAATTCTGTATCTGGGTCAAACTCTAATCATCTTTTCCTTGACCAAAAGTCCCACTTAACAACAAAATTTTATCAGGATCTGTCCACTACTTTTTCAGATATCTTGTCTAAGGCAACACTGATCACTGGTCCACCAAAAACTTATCCAGTCTCTGAGGCATGACTGGTCCCTTTTGGACTTTAATATACATTAAATATTATAATTTCAAAAACACTGACACACTGAGGGAGCCTACAGGATCTAAGAGATGATAAACCAGAAAATAACCATGAGGCCGCTACAAATTCACCATGATGCTAAATGATCAGAATTAAAACAAGAAAACGTATTTAATGATACAAAAGGTCACTAAGTTTTCATACCAGAGTCTCTGCAAACCCCTTTATGACTATAATGCTGGCACCAATAAACAGTCTCTATGATAATGCTGAAATTATTACTTAATTGCTCCATTAATTAACAATAAATTAATCATTTTAGACATTTATCAAATCAAAAACACAAAATATCTGATTGCTCCTCCAATGAGATTAATTGCTGCATTTCAAATCATAAATTAAGGCCTTTTGGGATTTTTAACTGTTGATCAGACTAAATATGATGATAAGATTAAAATACAATTTGAGGACATCATTTTAGAATGTGGGAATTTATGATTGACACCTGTCAGTATGTTTTGACAATTCATCGACAACCATAAACAACAGATCGATAGATGAAGTATTAAAAAAAAAAATCATTAGTACAGCCTTAACGGAGCCATGACAAAGAAAACCCGCCATGACAGCATACTTCACCAATCTGAATGTCATGAAGATATTTGTGAGAATACTGTGGGAGTGGAGTGGGGCTTTTTGTTTTCTCACCATGCCCACGCAGAAGACGGTGAAGAGCAGGAACCAGGGCAGGTCGGTGCAGCTCCGGTCCTCCAGCGGTCTCCATTCTCTCTTTGTCCTCTGGAAGGAGACACACAAACACGGTTACAACAAGCGCACGCAAGCCCCGGGGCGTCTGCCGGGCATCTGCTGCTGCGGGTTCGATTATCATCCAAACCGGATTAGATTTCTAAATATTACCATTATTATTTCTTCTCTATACCGCCTCAGACGCGCAGACTCTCCCGGGCCCGTTATAGCCCGTCTCGGCTCACTGATGCGTTTTGTTGGGGGATTTGTGCAGGAAAGGGGGGCGCACCGGGACGGGAGGCTGTTTTCTGCACGGTCGCAATAACAAAAGCCGTTACATGTCACTCCTGCGGGTTCACACACCGAAGGGAGGCCCCACACTTTCCCCTACATCTTCCCTGGAAGCGGTAATTGGATTACGGCTGCTGGACCTAATCCCAGCTCGACTCTCACTGCTTCTCCTGGACGGTTATTGAGCTTTTATGGTGCTAAAAAGAAACGCAAACGGCGTTCCGGTGCTTTGCTCAAGGGCACTGGGAGGATAGAAAAAGGAGGACGGAGCCGGAGAGCAGCTGGGAGTCCGTGCCGAGCCGTGTCAGGCCGTGCTTTCCTTACCTCCGCGCTCCCGCAGCATCCCATTGCAGTCAGGGTGGATGTTCGGCGAGCAAACAGCGGCTTGGAGTTGAACCTGCAGCAGCGGGTCACGGAGTCGACGGGCTGCCCTGCGCGCTCAAACTGCGCAGCGTCCGCGGTCCCGGAGCCCGAGGAGCCCGAGGAGCCCGGCGCGGTGACAGTCCAACGGGTCGGTCACAGTGGAGATTCGGGGCCGCAGCGCTGCATGCTACCGTCCGGTTCCTCCTCCTCACTCGGTGCTCTCAGGGATTAACGAGGTGAACGTTTGTCACTTCCTGGAAACTGATCAGGTGCAGCCGGAAAAAGATCGAGCAGCAGCGGGCAGGCATCTCATTACGCATGCGCACGAGTACCCAGGCGGATAATGGAGCTGAGGTTTAATTAGGCTGCAAGATGTTATGAAAGTACATTTCTGCTGCTTGTTAATTAATAAATACAAAAATCGATAGTAAATTAAGGTAGTTTCATTATTTTTCATAATTATAACTTATGCAAAAAAAAAGGTTTTTTTATTATTAACCAGTATTTTATTTGATATGTGTAATTAGGGGGCAGTGGACGTTCTATTGTAAAACATCTGCTTTTTTGTGGAATTTGTAAATTAAAATGAAAAAATATAGTAAAAATTAAATAAATCCACCACCTTACTTGTGCTTCTCATAATGATAACTATAATCTCAAAATTAAAAAGATTTTTTTTAATAATTCTCATAACAAGTCACAATTATGACTTATGAAAAGAGTAAATGATTAAGAAATGTAAAAGTTTATCATTGAAACATAAAAGGATAGTGAATTCAATACTGACTCCTGTTATTTAGCTCCACATACAGCACAATAACTGTAAAGAATATGAGGATTGATGCCTGGACCCTGTCTCAGAATGAGGCGTTCTGTTATTTATTCTGACATCATCATCTATCGTCATCATCTGAGGCAAAATGGCTTCCATTTTAAGCCTTTCTCCCAAAATCATGGATAGCAGCTTGCAAGTTTAAAGTCACTGCATGTTGGTCTATTTGTCCATCTTGTACAACTCACAGAGACTTGGGTACCTTTGAAACTTGTAAATTAGCATTTAAATGAATGCAGTTATAGTTCAAAAACATGGAAGGACTGATATTACTTCCACAAATATAAATTAAATTACATTAAATTAAAAATGCAGTGCTTGCTCTGGGCCATATGTCTCAGGCTCAGATCTTATCAATCAATCCTTACATTTGATGGGGAAAAAACATTGAATCTGATCCTTAACAAAGCAAAGTGAAGTCTGAAGTGCTGCTTCTACTCATCAGTCTGCTCTTATATAAATGATTAAGAGTTTTAATAACTTAACGTAAGGTATATTTAATTAATCCGCTCTCTAAAAGTGACATTTGTGGCCTTAAATTGAGATTTAAGGGAGTCTGAGTTCATATGAACTAATGTGCAAAAACAACCAAGGAAAACTTCCAAAATAAATATTAGAGCTGTTCTTCATCAGGTTCATGACTTATCACCTAGACTTTATATTTTAAAGGAACATCAGTGTTTCACATTAACAGGAAAAAAATAAATAAATCCTGCATTACACATTAAATATCTGATGAAGTATTATAGAAACATAAGAAACAACTATTTTGTTCAGTGATTTTTCTGTCAGTCACATAGGCCTGTTACTGACTGACACACAAAGAAATAATACTAGTGCTACTTTTACTTTTAGTGGAGCGTTTTTGCTTGATGTCGGCAGTATTTCTGTTTCCACCTCAGCTGTAAAACCTATAAGGACTACAGATACAGTAAAACTCCATATGAGAATACTGAATAATACTGCAATGATGTGATATGTCATCCAGTAAAAATCCAGAATCATCATCTACCTTTTTCCTGAATCGAAGCTCCTGTTGGTAGCTGGATGAGTATCGCTTGGAATCCATGACTCTATGGGGTCTTGGAAGGTCTTTGAAGGTCCTTGGGGGTCCTGGAGGATCCAATTGGTTCTGGTTTTCTTGTTAGACCGAGGAGCAGAGCGACGGCTGCCTTTCCAGCCTACAGCGAAAACAGAAAGCTTTTGTCCTGTTTACTGTGGTACCAGGGGCTGAAGACACTGTGTGTGTGTGTATGTGTGTGTGTGTGTGTGTGTGTGTGTGTGTGTGTGTGCGTGCAATGGTGTAAGAAGCAATACTACAGTGGATTACTGCAATACATGTCTAATGTTCAAAATGTTTTTAATAATATACTTGTTGATTTTTTTTTAAATGCAAGTAGCCTACAAAACAAAAGGACTGAGCTGATCAAACTGTTTTACATTTCAAAGGGTATGTTCAGCAAACATGTTTATTGGGTAATCATGTCAGGAACGAAAAACAGAAAAAATAAATAAGTCTTAAAAAAATATCCATAGAAGGCTGATATTAAATGAAATGCACTACCAATAGGGAAGTGTTTTTAGTGTACACTTACAGTATGCAGTGTGTGTGTGTGTGTGTGTGTGGGGAGGGGGGGTTTACCAGTAAACTGTTATTAAGAAACATGTTTGGCTGAAGTGCATCTACATGGTCAATGGCTGGCTGCCAGGTCCATGGTCAAAGTGTTTGTACTGTATTGAATCTAAGTGCAGTTGCAGTCTTGTGTTCAAATTGTTTGTATTAGAGTCTTGTGTTTAAAGTGTTTGTACAAGTTTTATGTAAAAATGATTACTCAAAAGTAAAATCAAATATATTAGCTGTAAAATGAGTCAAGTATCTGAGTGCCTACAGTTTAATTTCATACCTACAGTTTAATTTCACTGTGGGGTGAAATCTCCATTTGAGGTGCGATTTCCAGATAGGAAGGAAGGAAGGAAGGAAGGAAGGAAGGAAGGAAGGAATATTATTGGCATATTATTGGTACATANAGGAAGGAAGGAAGGAAGGAAGGAAGGAAGGAAGGAAGGAATATTATTGGCATATTATTGGTACATATGAAATGTAGTTGAGGAAAAATAGAAAGTCTCCAAAATAAAAGTGGTAGAGTAAAATACCTATACCTCAAAATTGCATTTAAATGCAATAAAAGTGCTTAGGTTCTTAAGATGGCAAAATGCATCTGAAGTAAATACACTGTGGCGCACAGTAAAACCAGGAGAAACAAAAGATAAGCTGCAAAAAATGATCGACAGTGTTGTACTGCCTTCATGTGGTTAAAGTGAGTAACTACAACTACAAAAACTTGCTAATACCCTTGAAGAACACCGCCCTCTGGTGGCACCCACATTTTAGTGACATGGACTTTATTCATTATTATTATTATTATTATTATTATTAGTAGTAGTAGTAGTAGTAGTAGTAGTAGTAGTAGTAGTAGCAGCAAGGAAGTATTCTATCATTGAACATTGCTATTCGATGTAGTTCTCCTCCTGTACCACAGAGGGCGCTTCAGTCTGTTTTTCTTTTTTTTTTTTTTTTNTTTTTTTTTTTTTTTTCCTTGTCCTGTTGACTGTGTCACATCTATTTGTGTCCCCATAGCAACACGTGTCCGCGCGCCCTGCAACAGAGCCATGTTTTCGTGTTTAAAAGAAAAAGTCGGCGAGGTTTTGCTACCAGGAGATGAATTCTCATTTGAGGCTGAAGAAAAAATCTCTTTAACGGATCCGGTGAAGGTAGAGAAAGTGGTTTGCGGTCCGGGTTTAAGGCGGAAAGGAGACCGGCTGGTGGTGTGTAAAAGCGGAGTGCTCCGACACAAACAGCCCGACATGTTCTGGATAGATTCACAGCAACGACGCGTAAGTTTAAGATCACATGTTGTGTATGAACATACAAACACAGAAATCAGCCTGACTATCAATCTGAACATTTACAGTTGAGACAACAACACGCAGAACTCAGGTTATAAATGTGGACATTTAATATGTTTTGGTTAGTGGCACATCCTATATGACAGGATACAAATATCTCATTTAACTCTGAATAATTCATTAACGTTTACACACAGATAACTACCAAACGCGCTTTGGGCCATTAACATCAAACATTTATATTTAGTTTCCCTGTTATTGCAACAGTTTCCTCCTACTAAAGGACATCCCGGTAGACGCAGCGCGAATTCAATCGTTCTATAGAAGTTAAAATTATCTTCAAATAAACTGTCATTTGGAGCATCATTTACGCGCCGAATTACAGGGATGACCAAAATCACTTCTAAGAAGTTTTCTGTTTTGTTAGGACGTTACCAATAATTAATCAAAATCTGTCAAATAGTTAATTACCAGATGAATGAATCAAGTTTGTTTAATATTGTCGTTGACCTAGTTGTGGATTAAAACTTTTAGTAAGTAGTTTGAAGGATGTGAAGCTTTTCAGTACATCTAAATACTTTCTCTTTTAAGCGGTAGTTGTAAATAAAACATTTTCATTGAAGTAGTATGTTTGGTTTTGTTCATTTGTTCACTGAATAACGATTTTTTAAAATCTTGTGTTACGAGATAATAACTTGTGCGCACGAGATAAAAAAAAAAAATCATTATGTTGTTTTCACTTTCAATCAATCAATCAATCAAACTTTAAAAATATCAGTGTTTTCAGCTCCTCTCAGATCCTCAGGAAGGCTGTTCCAACGACTTGGATCACCTGCATCACCAAATGTTTTAGTTCTGCTCTTTGGGACAGTAAAAAATAAAGTGCAGGAGGATCTGAGAGGTCTTACTGGTTCATGAATTGAAAGCATTTCTGATAGATATCTTGTGCAAGACCATGCAGTGCTTTAAAATCTAATAAAAGAATCTTAAAATCAATATGAAAACTGACAGGAAGCCAGTGTAAAATAGGAGTAATATGTGCTCTCCTTCTGGTCCTAGTCGGCACTCATGCAGCAGAATTCTGAATTAATGGCAGGTGACTTATAGTATTTTTAGATCAACTTTGGTTGATATATTTTGTGATATCAGAATACTGCTGTTCAGTTTTATGTGTGTTCTTGGTTTTGTATTTCTGTTGTGAATTATACAAAACTACAAGATGAAATATAAGACAGGATGAAATTACAAGACAGGATAAGACACTTCAGCGAGACAAAACAAAATACAAGAAAAGACGAGATGAGGTGAAGAAGGCAAGAACAGTGACACAAAGACAGACATGGCTGAATTTCCATCAGATGTCAGATTTACTGACAGTCAACATTTTTGTATGGAATTTTGTCTTCGATCTGCTGCTGATTGGTCGGCGGTGGGCAGGTGTAGTTTCAACTGGTCTGTGTCTCTGTCCTCAGTACGTTCCAGTTAAAGGAGAAAGCGTCATTGGCGTGGTGACGGCCAAGTCAGGAGACATCTTCAAGGTGGACTTTGGAGGCAGTGAGCAGGCATCTCTGTCCTACCTGGCGTTTGATGGTGCCACCAAGAGGAACCGACCCAACGTGCAGGTAAGATGCTGCAGAGAAGGAAAGTGCAGCAGAGACGCTGAGGATACAAAGTCCAGGTCGAACCACATCCATGCGAGAAAGCAATCTGAGGACAGTCCAGCTCCAGTACCACTCACAGAGCCCTGGGTCCTCTGGAACTTGGATGTTAAAATTACTGAGCTCAAATTAAAAACACACCTCAGGATTATGGAATTTTACAAAAATGTTACAGTACTGCTCAGTTCCTCTTGCTTCCAGCTCGGAACTTATCAATCAACCCTTAGTGTTACATTGTAGATCAAAAGTCCCAGAAATATTTAATTTTTCAGCTTTTCTTAAAGATCCATGAATTAAGTGTTCTATAAGAACAGCTGTTAACTCTGTGTGTGTGTGTGTGTGTGTGTGTGTGTTTTTGTCTTTGCTGCAGGTGGGTGACCTTGTGTTCAGTCAGTTCATCGTGGCCAACAAGGACATGGAGCCGGAGCTGGTGTGTATCGACAGTTCGGGTCGAGCCAACGGTCTGGGTGTGTTTGGAGCCGGTGGGCTGCTCTTCAGGGTTTCTCTTGGATTGGTCAGAAGGTACGAAAGGGTCTGACATAGCACCCCCTACTGGACGCACAAAATATACATAATTAAAGCAAAAGTGTATCAGTGTTATGGTTTCACACGATAAGCGGTATTGTGCCGCGGAGAGCCATCTGCGCCTTGCTCACCTCTGTGCCACGCGTCTTGGTCAACGCGTGACAGAAAGTGCTGACGTAGCGAGACGTGTCATCAGGAAGTGCCTGGATAGACACGATACCACCATGGATTGTATGCCAGCCCCGTCTGACTGCAGTCATCTGCCACTCAACTAAAAGCCGATCTCATGAATAAACTGATCCCCTGATTTTGACCTGCAAATTTAGATTTTTAAAGAAACCCATATATAAGCAGCTAACCCCTGATGTTGTTCCATCAATTTATTTGTTTAGCAAATTACCTGTTTTTCTGGATATTGTCATAGTATTCCTCTGATTTTCTGAAAATAATCCATGTACGGGTGTTGGCTGTTTTAAAACTTCACTGCTTTAATGGGGCTTCTCTTCCTGACTCACACCAGAACGATAACATCGTGCTCTTGTTCTTTTCGTAGCTCATTTATTTTCAAAATCAAAATAACAAAACATGATGTGAGGCGAAATCACAAACTATACGCTGCCCCGTTCCATAAACACTGATCAGCCTCCAGTGAGCATCTATAAACTCCTCCTCCGTGAAGCAGCCAGCGATCATCACCTAATCAATCAGCTAAAATATAAATATTCAAAAATAATAACTTATTTGATTTCACTTTTC
Source organism: Lucifuga dentata (assembly GCA_014773175.1). NCBI lineage: Eukaryota > Metazoa > Chordata > Actinopteri > Ophidiiformes > Bythitidae > Lucifuga > Lucifuga dentata. The sequence goes on from VXCM01005314.1 coordinate 16,219, forward strand.
CCAAATTAAATATTTTAAA
>VXCM01005315.1:0-35254 GCA_014773175.1 Lucifuga dentata
GGAGTCTGATTCAGCGGATGAATGGTTGAACAATAGTACACTGGGTTAATACTGCTCATTATCTGATTACCTTCCCTTATTTTGTTTTTTTTAGCCATTTAGTAATAATGGAGCAGTTTACTCAAGCTGAGAGAGAGAAAGAAAGAGAGAGAGAGAGAGAGAGAGAGAGAGAGAGAGAGATGGCCNTTTTTTTTTTTTTTTTTTTTTGATCGGAGCATCTCTTTTCCGTGGGCTTACATCTTCTGATAAAACTCTCCACATTCCCTTTCCCTTCAAAATAAAACCGTCTTTCTGTCACAAACTGACTCTAAATTCACTTTTAATGAAGCAAATTCATCCTCGTTTCCTTCCTGTGCAGCAGATTTCATTCCTGGAGTCTTCAGTTGACTTCTGGCTTCAGGGGAAACCTTGTCGGTTTTCTTTTATAAATATTGACCAAACTGTCCCGGACAATCAGAATGTCGAATGAATCAAATCGAGCGCGGGAGACGTTAATGAAAATCAATATTTCCTCACTCAGATTCAGCATTTTATCAAAGCACGACTGTTTCAGGCGATACTGTAGTTTGACCTCTAATCTTCCTGTCCGTGTGTGTGTTCAGGTGGTCCTATGGCGTGTTGCTATGGGAGATCTTCACCCTGGGGGGGTCTCCGTACCCGGGGATCCCGGTAGAGGAGCTCTTTAAACTGCTGAAGGAGGGACATCGGATGGACAAACCAGCCAACTGCACCCATGAGCTGTAGGTTCCTTTATGATTCTCTTTGCTTTATCATCATTTACAGGATGGTTGGCTAAGCTGTGGATGTGCAACTTGGCTTTTAAAGGATCATACCACTGGTTTTGTATGTTTGAGGCCCAATAACTACAGCCCACACACACGTTACATTACTGTCAAATGCTACTATGAAAGGATTTTCCTACCTTCCAGGTCATTCCAGCACTGTATTAAAATCAACTTTTAGAGACTTGAAACAAGCTTATATATTTGTCAAAGTTACTAATTTAACTAACCCAACGCAGAGCTGTGTGGAAGAAAATGTATGTTTCTGCCAGGGAATATAGTCCCAGGAGGAAACCGCTTTCACAGAGAAATTAAAGCGTTCAGACATACGTATCAGCAGGTAAAACCTTGTATTTTAAGGTGTTTGTATCACCTGAACATTCGATTCGATTTTGAAAGATTAGGAGATTTGGCGAAATAACACAAAAAAACACTGAAAAGGTTTCATATTTTGGAAAATGGTTTGCAAAATCACTGGTATGGTCCTTTAACCAACCAGCGAAACTAGCCAAATACAACCATTAGAGTGTTAAATATCTTTTAGGTTGAATTCTGTCACTTTGACATTACAGCTCAGCAGGAGTCATGTGACTCACACATCTAAAATCAGAGTTTTTTATTAGGTTTTACGTGAACTTTGTGTTTCAGGTACATGATCATGAGGGAATGCTGGCACGCTGTGCCGAATCAGAGGCCGACCTTCAGACAGCTGGTGGAAGATCACGACCGGGTTTTATCGATGACNTTTTTTTTTTTTTTTTTGTAATTATGTAAGGTGTAAGTCAAGGATAGGGTTAAGATTCTCATCTCAGGCTGTAATGTTTCTGGTAAAGTTGAGATTGGCTGATTAGTAGGTGATGAAAGAAAGAAAGAAAGAAAGAAGATCACACGTCTTCATTATTGTTTTCCACTTTGTTAGTTTCTCTNGAAAGAAAGAAAGAAAGAAAGAAGATCACACGTCTTCATTATTGTTTTCCACTTTGTTAGTTTCTCTTGCATGTCGGGAAACGGTAGAATGAAAGTGTAAAATTAAACCTCTGGAGTCTCAAATATTTTTCTAAAAGAATCCAATCTGAAAAAATTGAGCAAAAAAAGTCTAAAATTATAAAAACTCAATTTTCTACTTGATTCTAGAATATTCTGGAAAATGAAGTCTCTAAAACTTAACAACGTATGAACAGGACGTCAGAGGGTTTTAACGACTCAACTCGTTTTTTAGTCGAGTCATGGAGATATTTTAATGGTTGACCTTTGACCTCTTTCTTGACAGGAGTACCTGGACCTGTCGGTGCCCTTTGAGCAGTACTCGCCCACCTGTCAGGACTCCAACAGCACCTGCTCCTCAGGAGACGACTCCGTATTCACCCACGACCCGCTCCCTGACGAGCCCTGTCTTCCCAAACAGCTGCCCGCCAACGGCGTGATTAGGACATAAAATCAGAGCGGGGGGAGGGAAACGCCCCCCCAGCCCGCCCCACCCCACCCCACCCTGCTGTGACTAATAATCACCTCCTCAGTGACGTCTTTCAGACAAGATATGGAAAAAAAAGCTAAAGGACTCCGCATGCAATACTTCCACAGCGCTTCAATTCGTCTTAAACTCTCGGTAGAAATTCTCTCCGAATGAGTTTTTCTTCTCCACCGAGAAACTCTTTAAGCATTGAAGGATTTTTTTTTTTTTTGCCATTGAACCTTATTTGTTTTGTTCTCAAAATATGAAATTCTATATTTTTGTACTCGGGCCAGTCTTTTTGTTACGGACAATCTGAGGGGTCAAACCATTCCGTGCCTACTGGGATAAACCTCCTAAAGACTCAAAATGACAAGGATCTAAACTAGGAGGGAATGAAGGGCATTGGTGGGCGACTGGTCGGTGATCCAGTGCATTTTTTTTTTCTGTAAGGCAGACGAGGACCTCATTTCTTCTCCCCTCGTCTGCACGGAGCTCTTAAATCGCGATAAAAGTTCGCGATCCACCAGAAAATCTCCTCAACGAGATACCAGCAAAGCCAGAATCAACTCCATCATGTGACTCGTTCTTCTGAAGACACGTCGGTCGTCCTCCAGACACGCTAATAATCCGCCAACAACTTTTTTTAATCATACAAAGAACAGAGAGGATAACACGCACGTAAACGTGTTGCCGCTGTCACGTTTTAGCATCCCGAACACGCTGTTTTGTGATAATCATGGAACAAATTCCTCATGGAGTGTGAGGTGAAGTTTCAGCATTTCAGGGCCATTAATAAGTAATAAAAGGAGGTGTGGAGGGTTTTTGTATGTATCTAGAAAAAAGTTTTATTGTAAATATATATAAATGCAAATATGTATGATATTGCTGTCCACAGCCGTGTACTTAAAAGACAAAAAATTACGTTTTCTAAAGTATTGTTTTAGGATGGAAGCATTGCAATCTAGAAGACACTGTCACCAACCTGTAAAACATTTAATCATTTAAAGTGAGAGAAAAAAGGTTTATTTGAATAATTAACATGTATATTTGTAAAGATATTTATAGACTTAACATGTGGTTCTTAAGTTCGAAAGATTTAGTTTTAGGATTTTAGTACTGTACGCAAAGATTTTTATTTCGATTTTTGTAACTTATTTTACAACAGAACTGCGACGTTATTTTTCACGACTGGCAGATTTCAGCTTCTGGTTTTTTTGATCCGTCGTTTGGTTTGTTTACAGTAGAAGAAGAATGTACGAGCGACGCTGAGATAAGTTTTACAGCGAGTCGGTTCAGCTGCCAGAGGAGAACTCGTTGAGGTAAATAATCGAGGGAGTCGGACGTTTTTCGTGGAGTTCGTACCGTGGTTTGAAAAGCGAACGTTTGCAATAACAAAGCAACGATTAACTCTTGCTGGGCAAGAAAAGCGAAAAAAGCGCTTTGCAGCTTTTTAGTTTGACTGAAGCACTCAGAAACATTTTAATAATCATTAAATTATCTGTTAATCAGAAACGAATCCGTCAGAGACGATCATCAGGTGATTTTTAAGAGAAAATCCTCGTTTATCTTACATTGTTGGTGAAATGATTCACCTTCAAAAGGCCTTATCTGGAGGTTTATTGATTTTTAAAGATTTACACTAAAAAAAAAAACATACTGATCAGTTTAAATATCACAGATTTTTTTGTCACGCCAGATAAACGAAGGCCAAGTCCACACTAATACGGATATTTTTGTAAACAGATATTTTCCCCCGCCGTTTAAAAAAATATGTCCACACAAGCATCGTTTTACAAAATATCTCTGTCCATGAGAACGCTCAAACGGCTACAAACGCACGCCAGGCCAGCAGGTGGCGATAAACTCTGAATCAACGACAGGTCAAATAACAGAGAAGAACAATATTTGGATCATGCGTGCTTAACGTGTTTCCGTTAGCAGTAGTAACCGAAAAACAAAAACAGTTGGAGGTCATCGTATCAAATTTGTTGTTCATTTTAATTTATTTATTGTGTTATGGCGAAACCAAAATCAAAATGCTGGTAAAGTGCCGCGGCAACGCTAAGCTAACTTGTAAACTTGCAACTGCTATTGCTAACCAAACATAAAGAAACCGCTACACGGTCACCGCCATCGTCATTGTTGTTACTGTTTCTGGCGCATGCTCTTTGCATAAAGCAACAGTTAGCATGTGTGAGTTTAGTTCTGACGTCATCGTTTCCCAAACGCTCCGTTTTTCACGTCCACACAGAGTTTTTAGAAATCTCCACTTGAGAAACTGTTTTAAAAAATCTCCATTTTAGTGTTAAAACACTGTTTGTGTGTGAATGAGAGGCCAAAACGCAGAGGAAAATATGTGTTTTGTAAAATATTCATATTAGTGTGGACAGGATATAAAACAGGAAAAAAAAAAAAGGTTGCATTTCTTCCCCAAATATGTCACGTCCCTTTAAGTTTCTTCTTATATAATTGTTTAATGTTGGCAGAAAAAAAAGCCGCCAATCTTTGTTTTGACTTCAAAACCTGATTTTTCTGTTAATGATTCTGGAAATGTATCAATATATCAATAATTGATTATAATATTGATTATATTTGATTGGCCAGTTATCCACCAAAATCCACAAAACAGACCAAGAAATGAAGGCTTCAGGCTTATACTGTAACAGAAAAGTCACAGGGTCAATGCTGACATCAGCCGTGTCAAAGTGCCTTTAGAAAGAAGTTCATCTTAAAGGCCTAAAGACTAAACTGAGACTCTTTTTGTGCTTGAGTTTTATTAAAAACCCGCCCAGACGCTTGATGTTATCGCTGCTCTCTAGTGTTAAAACTGAAATGAAGGCATGTTGTGTGACGTACAGATCACACAGCAAAAAAAAGAAAATATATATATATATATATATATATATAACGTATATATATATATACGTTTGTTAGCAGAGACTCTGAAGCGTGTATTCTGTATGTGTGCGTTTCTGACGGGTTTCTGACGGATTCTTCTTCGAGCTTCGTTTGCTGAGAATAAAAGTGCCAAATTAGTCTTAAAGTCCGTTTCGTTTTCTTCAGATCTCTGAACCAAATAGCTGTACTGTGGAATGTAGGCAGATGTGCAGGAAGGATCACGGGATTGCCAAATGGGATATCTCCTTCTTTTTTATGCAGTCGACCCTCCAGCTGACCCCAAAAAAAAGTAAAGGCCCCCAGTATACTTCACTGGAAGGAGTTAATTGTTAAAGGGCGACGGACCAGCAGCCAGATCTCAAAGTTAACGGTTCAACGATCTGCAGGATGGCTACATGAAGAAATATTTGAAATAGCTTCTCAAAAGCCGACGTATCCATGTTTAGCATGGATATGTTTCCGAAAATGGCCGTCTGTGTGTCCAGTTGTGGATTTAGACTTTTCGCGATAACCAACCAGCTTTGCTGTTTCATGAATTGTGGGAACCAGGACAAACATTGCGTTATGAGAGGTTCTCAACCTCCGCCAGCGTCCCGCTTTTTGGTTTATTCTTCTTTCTAGCCTTCATATTTCGGTCACGCAGATATTTCTGTTTTATGTGATGGGAATCTTCCTCGAATCCCACAGTACGGGCTATTTCCTGTCAGGAATTGTCAGCCATTGCTGGTACTTCCTCGCCTCTGCTGCCAGTTCTTTGTCAAAGTTGATTGTCATATTTTAGTTTTTTTCTTCGCTTGGCTGATCGTTGATGAAGGCACATTGTTTCAAATTACAACTGGTGCTCCGCCTCGCAAGCGACCCTCTAATGCGGCCTCCGCAGTCGGCCATTTCCGTCACATTTTCAGCTCACTGCTGTCGCGTCCGTGTTTAGCATAAACCGGCCTTAGCCCGCGGTCACACTAGCACTTTTTACGGTGAACTTTCATCATGAAATCAATTCAGAGTTTTTAACGCAAATACTGAATTCACTCAAGGGACGAACTAAATTCACAAGACAGCAAAATTAATTTACGCGACTACATAAAAAAAAATCTGCGTGATATTTTCGTGCCAACAAAAATCTGTGCGATGCTTTTGTGAAGAGTTCAATGTTGTGGAACTTTGACAAGTAAATTTGCATGGCTTCTGAATCCCAAGTCGTCTTGATACTCCTGACCTTCCACAGAACGTAGGGAAGTATCATCCAAAATGGAATAAGCTAACACACAGCTAATATTAGCATAGTAGCTGTGTGTATCATCCAATTTTGTACAATCCTTTAAACTGCTCCACAAAAAGATGCTGCATGTTCAGTCAGTTATGAGACGGAGTGGAAAGTAAAAATACGTGACTTTATGTCAATTTATTGTCCGGTTAGCAACTGAGCTAACTAGCTTTCTCGTAGGTAACGAACCAGCAGCTAGTTGTGGCATATCACCATGGTAACTGCAGCTAGCTCATGCAGCGTATTCTCATTTCAGCCTGCGTTCTGTTATTGGACCCATAAGAAGCCATTACATCACCAAGCATCCAGCATGCCAGTATTTTAGACGATGCGAATATTCGCGAAGTCGCATGCATTAAATTCGCATTGCATGTTCAGAGTGTGACCGCCCGCTTAAGAGTGACAGGATGGCAGAGGTAACAGGCAACTCGTGACTCATTCAGCGCCCCCTACTGGCATTTAGTGGCTTAAAATTAATTCCAGTTTCTGGAATCGTCCTTCCGTCGTCTCCTCTTAGCTCTAGTGAAGTATACTGGAGCCTTAAAGGCTTGAATGTTTACAGAATATTTACCAAAAGTCACACAAAGGGAAACCTGAAGTGGCGTCGAAGGTTCAGAAACACGATTCGCTCGCTGCTAATGGAAACGCTTCACTGTGCAGCGGCCTTATTTCAGCACATCAACCGTCTTTACAAACGTGTTTAAAGACCGTACGAGTACTTACAGAAATCTCCCCGATACATCAAGTACTTACAAAGGAAACGGAAGTGCAGTATGTTTGTACTTTTTCCTGTTCTACACTACCTTTAGGGAGATTTCCATTTAATTTTATCACCAAACTATTAAATTATACGATACTAATGGTACTTTTGCGATGGTTTGTACGCAGAAAAAGGTCTTTGTAGAGTGAAATACGCCCAGCACAGGCAGAATGCAGTTTTCCTTTTATTTCTACGTTCTTTTTACAGTTTTGGCTCGATTCTATGAAGTGCCTGGAATAATTTAGTAAAAAAAAAAAAAAGGAGATTATTTGATTTGTTTTGAATGTATAGTTGTTAAAAATAAAAACTAGAAGCAGGCGGTTAAAGTAAACACCTTATGGTTGTTTTTTTGGGTTTTTTTTTGAAGCAGACTAAAAGGCACTTGTGTAACGTTTGGATGATCTGATGAAACGGATGGTGATTTTCTTTTTTTCTTTTTTTAATTTATTCTTCCATGCTGGGTAAACACTTTCCCTATGGTGAGAGTATTTTTATTCATAGCTATCTGCTTTCAGTGTTGTTTTGTTCATTAAAGAGCCAGAAGATGAAGATGAAGACGATGATGTAGAGTAGTTCCTGAGCTCTTTTGTCTTGGCTTCATTTAGCTTTAGTTGTATTTTATTTTTTACGTCCCTTTTTAGCTTTTTGTGTTTTCAAATCATTGATCTACATGTTCTTTTTCTCTGTTTGGTCACTTTTTAAAATCGAGGAGTCATTTTTGACACGTGAACAACAAACAACTAAAGGACCATACCAGTAGTTTTGCACATTTAAGCCCAATAAATAATACCTGCATACATATTACATACAACATTACTGCCAACCATTTTCCAAAATATTATTAGCTTTAATGCAAAAATATCAACATTATTACTCAAAATTTCATGTTAGTTTGTTATCTGTGACAAAAATGACAAACTCTTATAAGAGTGTTTAACGGAGAATCTCCCAGTTTTCCTTTCCTTATTTATTAGATATTTCAGTAAACTAAAAGAAAATGAGCATTAAAGAACAAACTGGGAGGATAAAGGTTCATCTGTCAGAGATACTCGTGCTTACAGAAATATTAAAAATATACACGTTTCTTCATTAGTTTCAGGGTCTCAGCTCTGTCTGACATGTTTTTATTTTTTCTCCCATTTCCACATTTAGGCCAGATTCATTTATAGCTTAAAATATAATTGAGCAGAATTTAAGAATCTTGCAGACAAAATGACTTTACCGTGTTTTTTCTGTCAAGTCACGTTTCATTTTGCATTCCATATTAGGTTGTTCCAGTTCAGTGAGACAAAACCTGTCAGGCGGCAGGTAGAGGACTCAGAAGCAGACATGACAGCCGAATCGGATAGTCCTTCTCAACTTTAATAATAAACATAAAAACACCCACAGGGGGAAACAAGGTCCAATAATCCAAGCGAAGAATAACTAAAAATCACTAGACAAGCTAGGAAAAAACACCAGTAATATTTTGGCAGGGAAAAAACAAGAACTTAATCCAGGAGCGAGTAACAGGAAACATGACAACATGACAGTCTGGCAAACTGGGAGTGCAAACCCAAGCGATTAAATACAGTGACATAACTGACAGATCAGAATCAGCTGAGCAGACAGCTGATGAACACAGACAGCTGATAGGCCAGCAGAAGCAGGTGACCACAAGTGCGGGAAGCAGAGAGGCATAAGGATAGGTGGAGGAAAATTCAAACAACTGAAACCACGCCCTAATTAAGAACGCCTGTAAACAAACACACGTGGACTCAGCACACATCCGCATACCCCACACAGACAAGGTGAAAATAAAAGCAGAGACAATAAGAAAACTAAGAGCGTCCTGGAGCCGTCCTGACAAAACCGTGTCCTGTCAACACTCGTAATTTATTTTTCTCCCTGTCTTCATGTTTCTAACATAGAAAGTGGAACTAATCATTTGCTAGAAAGTGTTTTTATTTGTATTTCAGAGCTTGTTTGTTGCGATGTACCTGTTTTGATCATGATGAATCCTCTGTAACATTCCACCACAGAAACCCCCGAACATCTCCCGTCTGTCTGTCCGTCTCTGTCTGTCTCTGTGCCTGACAAACTATGCTGTCAAAAAGGTTTTCAATAAAAATCTTATAATAGCATTCACCGTCTCAGCTCGTCTGTCTCTGAGAGCGTGCACGTGAAAAACAAACACTTCCTGTGGTGAAAATAAAAGACAAAAACACCAAAAAAGACGTTTTGTGATTCCAAATGAATAAAACCAGAGTTTGGACATTTATGATGATCATGACTAAAGCCAAAACACCACAAACATACACAGATCAGTGTGTTTTGCTGCTGCTTGATGGCATTTTAACTCATGTTTGAGGTTGTTTCTGCTGCATGTTTAAAGGACCATACCACCCATTTTGCATGGTTGAGACTAATATATTCAGTTTTCATACACGTAACGTTACTGACAATCATTTCCCAAAGCATGCTACTGGAACAGTGAATTAAAAATGTTTTTCCTACCTTCCAGACCTCCATTGGTTTCAGTTCATTCTGCTATTAAAATCAACTTGTTGATACTGTAAACGTTCTTGGGATAGGTAATCCATCATCACCAACAAGACGTGTATTCAGGTTTTTTTAGAAGTTATGTAATTTTAGTGTTTAAGCTCAATAAAAAGCGTGGAGTGAATGTATGCCTCCACCGGGGAATATAGTCCCAAAAGAAGACCTGCGTTTATGGAAAAATTTAAAGGACCGTGACTTCATAAGGCTGTGTAACTATTAGCAGGAGAAACATGGATTTTTAAGGTGGGTGTATCGCTTGAATATTTGATTTTGAAAATTTAAGAGATTTTGCAAAATATCAGGAAAGCTGAAATACGGTTTTATCCTTTGGGAAATGACTGTGTATGATTGTGTATGAAAGTTGAATAGATCACATACAGAATGGATGGTATGGTCCTTTAACTTCGAGATGATAAATCAAACTGCCTTTTTCTTCCAGTTTGGATTTTTTTTTTTTTTTTTTTTTTTTTTTTTTTTTTTTTTTTTTTTTTTTTTTTTTTTTTTTTTTNCACTGCTGGTGGTGGGGAGGAGGAGGAGGAGGAGGAGGAGGGGGGTCATAATGACAAGAGAGATAAGTGGAGATGGGAGTCAGGTGTGTCGGAAGCAAGTGAGGAGAAATGTTTTCCTGCTTGAAGTGAAGATGGGAAAAATGTAAGTTTTAACAAATAAACCTTCAAATCATGTCAACTTTACAAACAGGATGTCCTGTTCATGAGACATAATGCCACTAAAGAAATCAGCTGATTTGTGGCTTTTGGCTGTAAGTTGATTTCTACAGCAGCATGAGAGCAGGAAACACGGTTCCTTTATCAGATCAGAAACCAGAAACCTGATTAACACAGTCAGATTTTATTAGAAAAGCCAGATTTTGCTGTTTAAACCTTTAATCTGGTTTCTAAAGGGGTTTATTTGTCTGACAAAGACGCAGGACACCATGGCAGCGGTACGGTCAGGAAAAATCTGATTACTGACCAAATGCATGTTAACCAGGCTTCAGACTTGCAGCGTGGAAACTCGTTATCCGATTTCTTGCTTGGAGTATTCTGGTTTCTGCCTCCATGATGTGCTTTTATTGCGCATTTTAATTTCTTTGCTAGCTTAGATAACGGTTCATTTCAAGCTCATGTTGACATAATTTAAAAAGTAAGATAGAAGTCTAAATGACACGGTATTCTCCTTTAAATCAGTGCAGGAAATGCACACAGCACAGATTTCTGCCCCCCCACTTCCTGTTGATTCTGTCACACAGTGAACAAATTAGCCTCTCATAGCATCTTAACTGCTCTTTAATCATGGAAAGTCTTCGCCCCTCCGCCTTTGTTTGCTGAGTACAGCTCCACGCCCTCCATCGCCGCCTCGCTGGCTGAGGCTCAGTACGCGGCTGGTAGGGGAAGGAGCAGGCAGGGGGTGACGGAGGGTTCTTTGGGTTCTGAAGCCCCTCANCGCGGCTGGTAGGGGAAGGAGCAGGCAGGGGGTGACGGAGGGTTCTTTGGGTTCTGAAGCCCCTCAGCCCGGGTGGGACGGCAAAGCTGGACAGTGATAGAGAGGGGGGGCAGGGGTCTATGTATTCAGGCTTTTGGCCCTCAGCCCGTCTCAAGTGCGTCCTGAGGGGAACATCCTGCCCCTCGTTGGAACTTCCTCGGCCGGCTGAAGTGGCCCATTCACGGAGGTCTTGTGAGGGGGGCTTGTTTTCACTGCTAAATGGATGTTTCTGTTTCAGAGGTGTTTGCGCTGGTGGACGCTTTCCATCCCTCCCTCCTCCTCCACATCTCCCCTTTTTCCTCCTCCTCTTTTCTCCCTTGTTTCCCCTCTGTGCTCCCCTCTCTGCAAACCGTCCCCATGGCTGTAGTTCATCAATCCTAGCCTTAAATCTGACCTTTAAACCACCTCGTACCAGCCAGAGGAGGAGGACCCACGGCCATAATGTACATGTACATATATGCTGACTGTTAGGTCAAATCTGCATTAATAATGGATTGTATAATGTGAAAGTGTTGCTGGTAGTGACGAACCCACAGAGAATTATCACCCAACTCTGCAGCTCTATGCAGCTTTTAGTATATTTGGCTCATTATTTTGGTTTTCTGGCCTGTAGATGCCCTGTGTAGTTATCTCATTGGATCACAACCTGATTTTAAACCGTAAGCAGCTGTTTCAAACAAACAAGCTCTGATAAGCGACTCTGCACCAACTATCCAAGCACCAAATTACAGAGGGACAAAGTTAGCATGTGGCTGGTTTAAAAAAAAAAAAAAAAAAANAAAAAAAAAAAAAAAAAGCTTAACAAAAGACTCAGATATTTCTGTCAGGAGTTGGTGGAGATCAAACCTATGACGGCGTATTAGGGCCATATAAAGAAAAACAAATGAGGGGCATTATTTCGTGTTTTTAAACACGCAAATTTGTGCGTTTAAAAACACGCAAATATGCCAGTTTAAAAAGTCAAAAAAAAAAAAAAAGNAAAAAAAAAAAAAAAGTCAGTATGTCGTCCATAGGATGTTTTAAAAGTCCGTATGATAATTTGATGATTTGGCGCTAAAAGCACAATATTTTTTATTGCTAAATCCAATGGAAAAGTATAATTTAATAAGGTCATTTGCCAGTTTTAAAATTCAGTATGCTGAAGCTAATGCATGAGTTGCGCTAAAAGCACAAGTAGTTCCTTAATGTTAAATCCGATGGAAAAGCATAATTTAATCAGGTAACGTGCAGGCATAGTCACAGGTGAGACTGTTCCAATTCCCTATTTTTTTATTTTCCTTCTCCTTATTTTTCTGAGTTTTAAAAACTCTAAATTTAATAAGGAATAATTTAATAAGGTCATTACTGCAGACAGTCACAAAGGTAAGATGGTGATTCCTCTGTATTATTTTTTTGAGTTTAAAAACATACAAATTTGCATAATTTTAACGTGCAAATTTGCGTGTTTAAAAACACGAAATAATGCCCCTCGGTTTTTTTTGTTTTTTTTCTTCATATGGCTCTAATATGCCGTCATACAAACCAGAGCTAGAGGCATTCTGATGAGTGAGTTAGGAAGGAATTGTGGGGTCATAGGTCACGTTTGGATCAACATGTGTCTTTAAGTAGTCCGTTTCAGGATTAAATAATAGTAGGAGAGGAGAAATAGATGCAGAGTGGAATATTTCTGAGATTGTCCTGACTCCAGACAGACCTCGCCCTGCTGAAAAGCTCCGCCGTTTTTATTGCCGTCTGGCTTCATGTGCTGCCAAAAGCGCTTTAATTGTTTCCTATTCAGTCAAAGCCACAAAACATGCAGCTTTCCAGTATACACAAACTGTTCTTTTTCTTTTTTCTTTTTCTTTTTTTTTTTGCAGAGAGCTGAAAATAATTGCAAGTTTAAGCCTGACTTGAAAACTCAGAGTTTAAAGTGGAAAAGTTATTGTTGGTAAGTTGGAGGAAAATAAAAGATGGCTGAATAAGATGAAAACCTGCTACCTGCCAGTGCGTTAAGTGATATAATTTTGCGTGTGCGTGCATCAAAGGTCTTAGGCATAGGCGTGAGAGTGTGTGTGCGTCTGTGTGCATGCATGTGTGTGCTTCAAAGGTCTTAAGGTCATGAGAGTGCATGTGTGTGTGTGCATGCATCAAAAGTCTTACGCATAGGCATGAGAGTGTGCATGTGTGTGTGTATCTGTGTGTGTGTGTGCATGTGTGTGTGTAAGTTCCTGAAACTGGACCTTGGTATGTTGTCACTGTAAGTGTGCCAAATCAGCGATTAACTGCGCTCCGTGTGAGACAGGCATGTAGCCGAGTGACGTTCAGGAACAGGTGTGTGTAAAACAATCCGGTTTCAGCTCCTTGGAGAGCTGCAGGCCCAGCAGCAGCAGCAGCAGGAATAGACCTGATGATAGTTTAGTGACCAGCAGAGGTTTGCTTGCTGCGTTTGCTGGACGCTCCTCAAGTGTCACTCACACTGTTAACAATCGGTTTTAGATTTAAAAGCCTCATGATGCATTTTCCATGTTTGTCCAAGTGCATTGATATTTCCTGTGTATGTATGTTCAGAATGCTCTTTAAGGACCATACCTGCCATTTTGCATGTTTGAGCCTAATATATTAAATTTTCATAAATGTTACGTTACTGACAATCATTTCCCAAAGCATACTACTGGAACAGTGAATTAAAACTGTTTTTCCTACCTTCCAGACCTCCACTGGTTTCAGTTCATTCTGCTATTAAAATCAACTTGTTGATACTGTAAATGTTCTTGGGATAGGTAATCCATCATCACCAACAAGACGTGTATTCAGGTTGTTTTAGAAGTTACGTAATTTTAGCATTTAAACGCAATAAAAAGCGTGGAGTGAATGTATGCCTCCACCGGGGAATATAGTCCCAAAAGAAGACCTGCGTTTATGGAAAAATTTAAAGGACCGTGACTTCATAAGGCTGTGTAACTATTAGCAGGAGAAACATGGATTTTTAAGGTGGGTGTATCACTTGAATATTTGATTTTGAAAGATTAAGAGATTTAGCAAAATATCAGGAAAGCTGAAATACGGTTTTATCCTTTGAAATGATTGTCAGTAACATAACATGTAAGAAAACTGAATATATTAGGCTTAAACATGCAAAATGGGTGGTATGGTCCTTTAAAGGATCCTTCTCAATCTGTTTTGCATAATAACCAAAGGCAAAAAAAAAAAAAAAATTGAAAAAACAATAAGCAGAAAGCAAACAGGAAAAAGCTAGCTCACAAGGACGTGTAACCCTAAATTATGGCTGCAGCGCATGCCATAACTCTGGCCCTTTCTGAACAGGCACATTTTCAACGGGCGCTGCACTAGTAAAGAAGAAAGTGAAATTAATTTTAAAATAGTCTCAAATGTCTCAACTGTGAAGTTTAGCAAACCACCCAGGTCTGCTAAATTTAAAATAAGTATGAAGAATTGCTAGCAGAGGAGGTCTGAGCTGCATCAGGGTGGCTGCTCTCTCTCTCTCTCTCTCTCTCTCTCCCTGGTCGGAAAGATTAGGAAAACCATCAGCAGCCAGGACTCCCTCTGCCATTCCCATTTATGGAACATCTGTTCCATCTCTCTGGCCTTTTCTCTAATTGCTGGATTAGAGGGTGACGGAAAGGCGCTGGTTGTTGAGAGTTGTCTCTGAGCTGTTTTGACATGTCAGCCCATGATGTGCAATCATGAGGGAAATATGTTGGTGTAAGTCATGGTATCTCAATGTTCGATAGCGTTTTGCAGGATTCAGAGGAGACGAGAGCATTTTATTTTTATGATTCCTTCTGGCTGTTTTCTGAAGTAGTCCTCGCTGATTTACAGAGGCCACATAAGAACATCATGAGAACATCATACATGCATCACTGCTACTGTACATTTCCATCAGTAGCATCTCTTCATAAACTGCATTTATAGAAAATTGCTTTTGGATTGCATCACATTTTTTTGCAAACAGTAGAGAGCTGAGCAACAGACAGAATGAACACAGAATTCAGTATATAGTACTTCTTGAAGCTTTGTGAGATTTACAGTCCTATCAAAGATAAAACAGCGAGACTAAAGGCTTACAGGTGCATACCATCTGACGAAGACTCACATGCATATATAAATATTAATATAAAAATATGTGGTTTTACAGAACTGCAGAGAAAACATATTTTCTTCAGGTTTCTTCCTTTTCTTTGCTGCAGCTGCCCCATGGCTCCTTGGGAAATTAGGGTTTAATGAGAATGTTTTCTTACTGCACACAAACAGATCTCTTATAGATGCAGCCTGCTGCTAATTTAGGCAAGTATAATTCTGCTCTATATGTTCTTTAACATATAGGTGCAGAAAAAAAATAGATGTTAAGATTCAAGGGGCCGTAATATTAAAACAGTTGTGTATTACCTACCTCAGAGATGTAAACTAGCTGTCAAAACATATATAATCTACAACCTATAGTTACTGTAGCCAGCTGATGCTCCAAATTAGCCTTATTGTGGCTAAAATAGGCTAAATTTTGCTGAAATCGATGTCCCCCATAGTGGTTGAACAGCTTCTATGCAAGAGTCAATTGAAATCGACGTTTGTCAAAGTCCAGGATGGTGAAACATGGACCACTGGTGGGTTTACATCAACCTTAGACCCTTCCATTGACAACCCAGTAAAAATCGAGAAGGTTAAGACTGCGTTTTTGGCATTTTCCTGGGACAGACTTTGGTGGGAGCGAGCATTCTTGCTTTCCTTTGTGCCTCAAGGCCATGAGTGTCTGCATGACATAATTTCATCAGATGCTCACATCAGTGGCTGTACGTCTGACGTGCATTGGAAAAGCATGGACGCCCTGTATGAGGAGAGGTTATGCGAGGAAATCCCTCGTTAACTTTCAGAACTCATCTTTAAAGGACTAAGACAGTCCATATGTGTTTAAACTTAGAGAGAAATCACCTGCAACGTCAGAAGAGATGAAGATGTGTGCAGACAAAAGGGAAGTAACTGCAAGACAGATTTGTGATGCTAAAGCTAATGAGAAAAAGCATCGCGTATGTACATTCCCTTGCTGTTTCAATAATCAGGTGGCTAAGCTAATTGTTTTCCCAATCAAGATCTGTGAGGCATCAGCTCTGAAGCAAGCACACATGATTGATCCAATCAGGCAGCTTGGGGTTCAGCAGATAGCAATAGAGATGGAAAACACATTGCTATGCCCCCAGAGAACCAGGATTGAGAACCACTTCTGCTCTGACCACAACTATTTTAACCCTGGAGACTCTTTGGGTCTTAATCCCTTGATGAGCAGCTAATCCTAAAGTTAATGCTGGAAATACAGAACAGATGGTGCAAAAATAGCTGTTATTTTTTAACAACCAAAACGCCAATCTGCCAATAAATCATTCATTCAAGTAAAAAGCAGCGGTGGAGTGGCACTTTTTCAACAGGGTTGCACAAAGCTGCAGTTACAGATGGCACAACATGAAAACCAAAGGCACAAAAAAAAACCAAAAAGTGCACTCAGGTCGATTGTGAGATAAGATGAAACCGCTCGATTTAAGCTGCTTTAACTGGAACAGAATGTGATTTTGTCTCGAACTGCTTCACAAATGGAGCGAGATTCAAAGGCAGCATTGTTTAGTTTATTTGGCATGAAATTAGGAGTCATTAAGGCGGGGGGGGGNTCAACATGCGAAACCTGTTTTCCATCTCACATTCAAGGTAAACAACAAAGAAGGACAGATCTGTCTCCTTCTCTTTCTTTCTATCCATCTTTTTATGCTTTTGCTTCACAGAGAGCAAACGTCTCTTTCAGGATTGACCTCGACACAAGCTTCAAGGACAAACTCAAAACCTACAACATCAGAAATACTTTTCTCATTCTCTCACTCTGCTGCTTTACTTTTCACATTTCACGTTACGTAGCGACACACAGAGGTGTGTAGTAACGCATTCCATCGTTACATTTATTTCCATCCATCCATTTTCTAAACCTGTTTGTCCTGTTGAGGGTCACGGGGGGGCTGGAGCCTATCCCAGCGGTCATTGGGCGAGAGGCGGGGTACCGCATTTCCTTTGTACTTTACTGAGCAGTTTTGTTGCAGGATACTTTTAACTCATACTTGAGTATATTTATGAAGAAAAAATATACTTTTACTCTGTTACATTTGGTCAAACTCTTTACATTACTTTTGATTTCACCATTTCAGTCACGTTCACTTTTTCTGTCTGCTTCAACTCCCAAGTAGCCACGCCCCCCACCTTCCATTTCCATGGTTTCACCCGGAGCAGAACAGTCATGGTGGAATCAAGAGCGGGAGGTTTAGAAGAGGCACATCCCTGCCACACATTCAAACGCTGTTTTCTTTTCAGCTACATAACGCGTTGCATCTTTGTCTCGCTAAAAATGTGACATTTCAACTTCTAAGAATCAACATGGAACTTGAGGAAATATGTGGCGCTAAGCTACCTAACTAGCTGCTGCTGCTAATGCTATCTCAAGTTTTCCTGTTCTATTCTGAGTAAATTCATGAAGCTAACCTAACTAACTGTCTTGGGGCCAGGCCAGAATTGTCATGTTTGTTATGTGGTAAATATCTGATTTATTACTGTCTACTGTTTCTTTATATGATATGATTTGGATTGTATTAGAAGTTACATGTGGGTACTTTGCATGTTTTTTCCTCAGATGAGCCTTTATAGCTTGTTGATTATTCTAAAGAATAAGCTTGATCAAAGTTACTCACTACGCAAGTAATCTTTTTAGAAGATACTTTCTTACTCAAGTCATTATTTTGGTGACTACTCTGATTTATGAGTTACTGTTATCATAAAGTAACAATACTTTTACTTGAGTACAGTTTCTGGCTACTCTACACACCTCNACTGTTATCATAAAGTAACAATACTTTTACTTGAGTACAGTTTCTGGCTACTCTACACACCTCTGGCCACACACACAGAAATGCACCTTCCCTCCTCTTCCTCCTCCTGACCCCCTTTCTTTCGTCAGCCTGGAAATGAACATGACTGACGACACGTGGAATTTAAAATGGACGTGTGAAACTTAGCTGCTACCGTCAAGACAGAAATCATACCGTCGGTGTACACAAGGCTGGTGGATAGATGGTGTGAACAGGAAGTTCACGGCTCCTGCAGGAGGCGAGGATATTTCCAGAGAGGCTGACGCGAAATGAGATCATCAGGTTAAATCACGGGAGCTTGGCGTTATTTACTGTCATGTTGGATACAGTTGGAACACCAAGTAATAAGACAAAAACCCGGAAAACAGGCAGCATTTTCAAAAAATGGATGCAGACTGTCATATTTTCCTCGATGTAACAGAAAGAATGAATGAGAAACGACATACTGGCTCATCCATCTATTTTCTGACCCTTATCCGTGTTTGGGTCACGGAGGCAGCATGCTAACCAAATGTCCTCTGCTTATATGTTCCAAATTCTGTTGCCATCTGTAAATCTTGTGGATCACAGATCATAAAATCAAACTGAAGAACGTCTCATTTAGTTTTTAGATTAGCTTTTAATTGACAGGAATTTTTCAAGAGTGTGACCAACGTTTCCATCTTCTGCAAGTTTACAAGTCAACCCTTTGTGTCTCTTTTAGTGAGTTGATCAGCCTTAACGAAGCAGGTCACAATCTCAAACAAGCCTTTCAGACGAGGCTTTAATGTAGAATAAATGAGAATATATAATAAGATTATATAAGATCTCATAAGATCTCATCTGCACAGACGAGATGAAGGGTCGAAGCCGTAACATTCATGTTAATGATGCTGTGTCCTTGGGATGATCATCAGTATATTAAAATGAATACATGAAAAAGACATTTGACCTCAACAGGAAAGGAATGGTGTAAGAACAGGTTGTGCAGAAAGAAGTTTTGAAGTCTTTTCTTTATACTGTATGTGAGATTTACCTTTTTCTCAGTGTAATGAGGTCAGCAGAGCTCAGGTCTTACGTCTCTGAGCCTTCAGCCTTACCTCGTAAAGCTGTTTGTCTCTGAAAGTTTCTGTCTCTACTTCTGTTTTCACTGCTTCAATGCAGGGCTCAGCTCTGACTGTTTTAAAACCAGCCTTAAAACTTTTTTTTTTTTAGTTCTGCTTTTAAGTAAGNCTCTGACTGTTTTAAAACCAGCCTTAAAACTTTTTTTTTTTTAGTTCTGCTTTTAAGTAAGCCAAATTAAATATTTGTACTGAAATTCAATCTGGGGCCAATTAATTTCAGACTGTAATTGCACTATAGATTATTTGTTTTGATTTTACCTTATTTCATCTTTTACTTTATCCTGTTTTACTCATTGTTTTTAAATGTTGCTTTATTTTGTTCTTATTGCCTTTTAAATGCTGTTTTAATACATTTTGTTTGTACTTTGAACAGCCTTTGTGTTTGAATGGTGCTATATGAATAAATTTGCTTTGCCTTACAGGTGTCCTCTTCTGATTTACCTAATCAGGTGTGGCGAGCGCAGGGCGAGATGGAACATCTGCAGTAACTCTGGTACTTGATGACCATGACCTGTGGCTCCCAGGTCATGGTATGATATATGGATGGTTTCCGCTTTTATCCTTGGATACAGATTTCCTGCAGTAGAGCAGCATTATAAGCTTTTTAAAAGTGGGCAGAAAGGACCAAAAGATAAATACATTACCAGCAGCCTTCTGGTGTTTCTGAACCGGACCAGACAAAACGCAGTACGACACCATCCAGGACTAAATTTGTGCAAGCCCGTGCAGAGAGTCAGCCAGCTATTGGTCACAGTTAAAGTATTATTCAGGTTAAGCCTCTTGACTTTTGCATGAACTTTTAATACTGTAGGATTGAGTTTCTCTGTCATCAAAAAAGTTAATAGAATATTCCAGTCTGTCCTGTCCAGCAGGGAAAAGTGAAAAGTTCAGCTGTCTGCTGCTCTGTCACTGAGGATTCTTCTCATGAAGTAAGATTCCCAAAGCAACAATAAGTACCAGCTTACTGTTACATCATTTTTTTTTTTACGGACATGAAAATCTACCTGCAATTAAAATATAAGTGACCAAGATAATGCTGAGTTGTGACGTTTACATGCCATCCATCCATTTTTTTACCCATTTATCTGGAACTGGGTCAAGGTGGCAGCAGAGGCAAGGTAGCCCAGATGCCCATCTCTCCAGCTACTCTTGGGGGATTCCGAGTCGTTCCCGGGCCAGATGGGATACATAATCCCTCGAATGTGTTCTGGGTCTGCCCCAGGGTCTCCTCCCAGTTGGACATGCCTGGAAAACCTCCAAAGGGAGGGGTCCAAGGAGGTGTCCTGATCAGGTGCCTGAACCACCTCAACTGGCTCTTTTCAATGCAAAGGAGCAACGGTTCTACTTTGAGCCTCTTCTGGATGTCTGTGATCCCAAAGCCTGAGCCCAGACACCCTTCCAAGAAAAATCATTTTGGCCATTTGTATTCATGATCTCATTCTTTCGGTCACGACCTCATGTCCACAGGTAAGAGATGGAACGTAGATCGTCAGGTAAGCTGAGCTTTGCCTTCAGACTCTGCTTTCTTTTCACCACGATAATTCGATGTAACGCCGCATTACTTCAGACGTCACACCAGTCCGCCCGTCATTTTGCCCTCACTCGTGAACAAGACCCCAAGATACTTAACCCTCTGGAGTCTCAAATCAATTTTTCAAGAAATGTCTTCATTCAAGAAAAAAAAATTCCAATCTAAAAGAATTTTTTAAAAAAAAGTAGAATTAATCATTAAAAAGTTGTCAGTTTTCTACATGATTCTATAAGACTCTAGAAAATAAAAGAAAGTCTCCAAAAATCTGCAAACAATGTGTAAAGTGACTTTAGACTCCTTCACTTTGGGCAGTAACTCACTCCAGCCCAGAGGGACCGATGGACCGTTTTCCAGCAGAGTACCACAGCCTGGAAGTGCTGATTCTCATCTACGACAAAACGTCCCGGTACGAGCCGGAGGTCACGCTCTGAAGAGGCCAGCAGAACCACATCATCTGCAAAAATGCGATCCTGAGACCTCCATAAATTTACCTGCATGTACCAAAAAAAACTGTTTCTGAGCATATACTGTATATACTCAAGTAAAAACAGA
This sequence comes from Lucifuga dentata, assembly GCA_014773175.1. Classification (NCBI taxonomy): domain Eukaryota; kingdom Metazoa; phylum Chordata; class Actinopteri; order Ophidiiformes; family Bythitidae; genus Lucifuga; species Lucifuga dentata. The sequence continues at coordinate 21,260 of VXCM01005315.1, forward strand.
CTTTATACTAGTCTGTAGTATATAAACAGTTTATACTGTTTTACAAGTAAATACTCGTAAGACTGTTTCACTGTAAAACTTCAAACTTTCTGAAATTCCGGGTTTGGCCATGACTGTTCACCCGGAGCATCCCAGCCAGAGGACGCTGAGTTCAGCCAGCCAACACACACACACACACACACACACACACACACACACACGTGCTGGCTCTGTCCGTGTGTTTGGGCTGGAAGCAGGCGGCCGGCAGCCTCGGCCCGGCCGGGTCAAAGCGGCAAGGCGGGGGGGCGGCCCGCTCTGGACGCCACTGTCCCTCTCCAAGACAACTGTTGAAGGGCCAGAGAGACCCAACGGGGCCGGAGCCGGGCTCAATGGCCCCCATTCAGCAGCACTTCCTGTAGGCAGCAGCACGCATATAAAGAGGAAGAGAAGAAGATGATAGAAAAGAAGGGGAAGAGACGAGAAAAGAGGAGGAGGAAAAAACAAGAAGATAAATAACATGTGAAAAGTATATTTACTAAAGTACTGGACACATTTGAAGTAGAGAAAGTATGAAGAAAGCAGGAATGGAGAGGATAAAAGAAGGATGGAAAAGAGAGGAGTGACAGAAGAGAGGAAAAGTTAAAAGTTAGAAACAGGAGGAGATAAGAAGCCATGACAGGGAAAAAGCAACAAGAAAAAGGTGAACAAAAGGAAACGAGGGAGCACCCAAAGACCTCTTCCCCCTTTCTTTCATCTTCTTCTCCTCCTCCTCCTTTTTCCTCTTCTACCTCTTTTCCTTCAGACTGTGAACAATTATCACATCTGGAACATTCTTCCTGACGTCCTGGAAAAACAAACACTTCCCACCTGCTCAACCTTTCATCCGACCAAACCGACCCGGCTGCACGAATTTGCCTTCAGCTTGTTACAGAAAATCTTTAACTAATAATCTACAACATGTTCATTCAAATAAACGTCCTTTCTGATATTTTCTATCACCAGCTGGCAGACGCGTTTTCCTGTCACATCAAAATTCATTCGTTTTACCTGGTAATTTGTTTTTGCTTTGAATTTCCACATCAGGAAAGAAAATTACAAACTTTGATCTTGATAGTTTTTCTGTCCGTGACTTTTTAAAAAAAAAAAAAAAAACGTAGAAAATAGATGAATAAACCTCGCGTTTGCACCTTTGGAATAACGCTGTAGTTTATGTAAACGAGACTGACTGCCTCAATATCTGAAAGAAAAATCTGACTTCAGTATATTCTCCAATATTAGTTTTTTAGATTTACATATATCGTAAACATGTTTTTGGCAGGATTCCTCATATTTGGTATTATCATAATTTATCAAACATTTTTCATATATATGTAAATATCGAAGTATATGGCTTGCCAATACATCATGTTTCTATTAGAATTTTTATGTTTTGAGATTTATGCATAAATTCTCTGTCTAACCACTCTTTATGTGTTTACTGTCATGCGTATTTCTCAGATCCTGCTGTTCCTCACCTGGCCACTAGGAGCCCTCAGTGAGTTTTCTGTGCTGCACATGTTTCCTGTTACCTGCTCCTTACTGAGCTGCTCAGCTGCTCCTCGTCAGGCTGAATGTTTTTAGATGAGGACTACTTCAGATCATCTGTTTCTTCACTCTGTCACCATGTTTGCTATCTAAGACAACATTTATATGTTTATAAAATCACATACAAGTGACATGATTCAGATTGTTAGCTCACATGTGGCATGTAGTGAAGATGTAAACGGTAAAAAAAAAAAGATATTCTCAGACATGCATTTGTGGAAACAAATGAGGCACGTGTCAGATATCTGCCAATCTGATGCAATCTGAATACACGGATCAGAATTTCCTCATTATTCTGACTCATAAGTTATAAAATGTGATGCTCTTCTATTTTATCTGCATTAGAATGACTTAATCAATACGATGATACTCCCCCCCCCCCCNCCCCCCAGCACAATCTGACCTTAATAAACGGACCTTTTTCGTACTGAAAATGTTCTTTGTAAAAAGCCTCATTGTGGCTCAGCGATTTAATGCTGTGTTTGAAACTAGAAAAAATTAAATGTACCATGAGGGGATCGCTCGAGAAATTCAACAGGATTTGGAAACCAATGAGCATGTATTTCAATCAGCTTACAGCCTCACTTCAGAGGAACATGATGCTTAACAGATTTCATGTCTGTCAACACAAAACCTGGAATAGAACTACAATGACTTCCCACACCATGTAATATTTTTATGTATGTATGTATGTATAATCATAACTTATCTATAACAAGTAATGGGACCCCCACCACCACCCCTTTTTTTTTTTCTTTTTTTTTTTTTANTTTTTTTTTTTTTAATTTCTGATCTGATTGGATGAGAAGGAGGGGGAAAAAACTCAGTTTCAGAGTTCATCATGATTGTTGATGTTCTGGTTCATTAAAAATAAAGTTTAAAAAAAGTTATTTGTGAACCTTTACGACTCGTATTTGAGGAGCTCTGGTGTATCTGATAGTGATTTCCTCACACCTACTGTCAGGGTCGGATTGGCCATCAGAGAGGCGGGACTTTTCCCGGTGGCCGGCCGGTGGCCTTTGTACTGTACAATGTAATACTAATTAAAATTTAAACTAAGCAAACTTAATTTTTTTTTTCTTTTCTAATTATGTTGGCATGGAAAAACAGGAAACAGCAGCCAAGTATGGACTTATTCGCCCCCACCTCCGGCATCATTGGCATCTTCTTCTGGCCTTACCATACTATAATCCCCCCTTAAAGTCCCAGTAAAACTTAGGATCCCGACCCGACCCTGCCGACTGTGAACTCGACAGAACAAACTCTAATGAAGCACCATCTGGAGCGAAATTCAGACTTTGTTTCTCCTGTCTGAATGCATTTGCTCAAAACACAGAAACTGGAGGTAATTCCTAAATGATGAGATCCACAGGTAATATTAGTATCATTGATAAATACTTCAGATATTTATTTACAGCTTCAGCTGAAAGAAATAATCTGAAAAGTGGACTGAATGATTTGACATATCAATACATCTATTATCAGAAAACAGGATGGCTTTATTATTTCAAGAATCAGAGTAATTTTAAAACTTCTTAAGTCTGTTTGTCTGTTATTCAAGTATTTTCCCATTGTGTTATTAGTACTTTTTTTTTAATCCTTCCTCCACCCTGTTAATGCATAACTGCATAATAATTGGTCTAATTCATATATCACATGCCTAAGAAGTCAAAGCCTGAGCAGTTAATCACTCTTGGGGTGAAATGTTGTGGGTATTTTTCCAGTAAGTTCCTGCTTCAGTGGAAAAGCCGCTCCATATCTTCCCCACTGTTTAGCCTGAATTGCTTTTTGAATAATTCCATGCCTGATTTCTCATGGCTGTTAGCGCCTTGCTGTTCATCTCTATGAAAGCCGAGAGAGAGAGAGAGAGAGAGAGAAGGGAAAACACTCACACCCAAACCTAGTTAGCCTCAGTGCTAAACCTGTCCAACACCAGGGCAGCTCGCACAGCTTCCTGTCTTGGCACGGCAAAACGATCCCGATCCCTGAGGTAATAAAAGCTCTTTGCTAAGCAGAACACCGGTTTAGGTTTTCAGGGCGTGTGCAAGAAAAAAAAAAAAGGAAAACTATCAGAATGAAAAGAAGTGAGGAGAGAGGCAAGAGGAGCTGTTGCCTAGCAACCGGCAGGCCTGACAGGTGCTTTGTGGGGATGGGATGTTGAGTTCATCCCGTTGTCTTTTTCCCCTTATTTTTTTTCTTCCATTTGTAAATGCTCCTCTCAAGTAACGTCTTTGTCTCACAGTCAGAGGACAGAGGAAGATTTTTAAAAAACTTTATCCATCTCTTATATACAAACACAGGATAAACCCCAAAAATACCGCCTATTTTGCATGTTTGAGCCTAATATATTAAATTTTCATACACATAACGTTACTGACAATCATTTCCCAAAGGATACTACTGGAACAGTGAATTAAAAATGTTTTTCCTACCTTCCAGACCTCCATTGGTTTCAGTTCATTCTGCTATTAAAATCAACTTGTTGATACTGTAAATGTTCTTGGGATAGGTAATCCATCATCACCAACAAGACGTGTACTCAGGTTTTTTTTTTAGAAGTTGCATCCTTTTAGGTTTTTTTTTTATTAATTTTTACAAATTTTCAATTAAATCCCCCAAATCATATACATAACACAAACAAAACAAGAACTGGACAAACAAAAAGTAACTAAATAAATAAAAGAGAAAATCATATTGACTGCGGGCTTGAGAGGACATTAAACATGTTTACATATAAAATATAAAGAATCATTTTTCAGCAATAAGGTCAACAAAGAGTTCCAGATTTTCAAATAAAAAAAAAAAAGGTCTTCTTTTCCTGAGGTTCGAAGTATAATCCATTCATAGCTGCAGATATTTGATTTAATTTTGTCACTTTAGTGTTTAAGAGCAATAAAAAGCATGGAGTGAATGTATGCCTCCACCAGGGAATATAGTCCCAAAAGAAGACCTGCGTTTATGGAAAAATTTAAAGGACCGTGACTTCATAAGGCTGTGTAACTATTAGCAGGAGAAACATGGATTTTTAAGGTGGGTGTATCACTTGAATATTTGATTTTGAAAGATTAAGAGATTTAGCAAAATATCAGGAAAGCTGAAATACGGTTTTATCCTTTGGGAAATGATTGTCAGTAACGTAACATGTATGAAAATTGAATATATTAGGCTCAAACATGCAAAATGGACGGTATGGTTCTTTAAACACCAACATCCATTCATCCACCCATCTTTCCTTATCAATGCTTTAAAATTACACTGCAAAAAAGTATTTTTTTCCATTTATTTATTTATTTTGTTTATTTTTTATATGGATTTCTCGATTGAGCCCGTAACCTCACACCGATATAAAGCTGTCCTGCACATTATTACCCTGAGAAAAAAAGAAAAGAAAAAAAACCTTCCAGTCCAGCTGTACAGAAGCTTCTGGCACCGTTACATGTGTGTGAAGTCAATGCTTTGGGTGCTGGCGGGGGAGGGGGGCACAGCACAGCTGGGCAGCTGTTTGGGAGCTGAAGGTCCCTCAGGTCCTTTTAAAAAGGCCTTTTCATGCAACACCCACTCCAAGTACTCCAAGAGGCAAAGAGAGAGAGGAGAGGGCGAAGAGGGGGACGAGCGAACCGTAAACATATCGGAAGCCTTCGTGCCGTTTTCCAGACCGTACACATCAATACCGGTTCCTTGTTTTGTGGAAAACATGCGCTGTTAGTATCTTCTGTTACACGCATGTTATTTCAAGCTGTCATCACTTTTGGTGGAGAGGTTTTCTGTGCAAGATGCAAAACTGGATGATATACAGGAAATCCAAGCAAGTCATGTCATGCAGAATAACAATGGGGTTTTTTGTTTTTTTTTAAAAAGAAATCATAACACGCTGAGCTCAGAAACACAGAATAGGGTTGAGTTTGGGAAGCTGAGTGCGTTTTAAGACCTCAGCTGGTAAAACTGTCTAACTTTACTGCTGATAAACCAAAAAAAAGAAGCTCCAAAGAGGGGAGACACTCTCAAGGATTCTGGGGCTCAGAGCTGGGTGTGGCCCCTGAAACATGCAAGGGATTACGATATTTGCTGGTTTTTGGAGCCCGGAGTNAAAAAAAAAAAAAATCCAAACCAACAACACAGCAAAATATCCATACTGTAATCAGATAACAGCTGCGTCAGTACAAAGTCCAAACTGACAGTTGAAATGTCCAAAAGCCAAACAGCAGTCCAGTGAGTCCGGCGTGGGGGGGCGGGAGTGGGGTGGGGGGGTGGATGGGAAAGAGAGAAAGCAGAACATGAGCCGGTGCATGGGGTAGAAGATGAGAAAGTGAAATCGAGGGAAGAGGAAGAGGGGAAAAGAGGAAGCAGAGATTATGTTTATGAAGTGCCCTCATTATGTAACCTTATTGGACCACGCCGCAAATCACAGCGCCTTCCAAGAATTTTGCATGGATCCGCATGGACAAAAAAATTACGTCTGTTGTTTTCCTGCCTTGGCAGCTGTCGCCGCGGTCCGCCCTGCGGTCGCTGAGGATGGCGGCCCCGATGAGGCACGACATTGTTGAGGGAGCAGAAGTGCAGCAAAATGCAATACCCCAAGAATGTAAACCCCAACACACACACACACACACACACACCCCTCTGAACTGTTCTTCCAGTTATCACACTCCCATGCTCCATCACACACACATTCATACAGGACAGTGAGTCAAAGCTAGACTTCCAGTTTTATTTTATACATGGAGTCTGAAAATGTGGAATAAAAGCTTTTTGCCTGTTTTTAAAAAAAATTTGTTTTATTTAATTAATGTGAAATCTACGCAGAGAAACACAGATAAACCTAGAATGTCGACAACAGGATTTCAAATTATATAAATTATATTGACGACATGAGATTATGCATGTCGCTCTTTCAGGCAGTTCAGGTTTGAGTATTTCCTTTTTTGTTTTACATCTTTTCCACATTTCAGGGGGAAATTTTACACTGCAGCACATTTATCTTAGGGTATTTAATGTCTTTAAAATATTTTATACATCAAGAATTTTCATTCAAAATTAGATAAACTCATATTTTATTGTGTAGAAATACTGTGTTTCCAAAAGGTACACTCAAAAATGCCAAAATCCCCAATTTGGGGATTTTTAAAAGTCCCAATTTTTAAAAAATGGACAATCTTAAACCGATTTTGGCATGAAAAGTTTGATATATGAACATGAAATGATCATTTTCAGTCAGTAAATACTGAGGTTTTTATAATACGGGGTGGTGGCGTTATTAGGGGGTTACTGGGGATTTTGTTGGCCTTAGTGGAGGGATCCACTCTGTCTTATTTGTAACTGAATACTTTATGACTTCTGTTACTCAAAGGACTTGAGTACTTCTACCGTCTACATACCGAGGTGGTTTATTATCGCTGTGTGAACTCTGACATCTCGTCATGTCGTGTTTTAATGTTTCTTATGTAATTTAGGAGGATTAATCGGCCTGCGGTTTCTTGGCAGCCATGGAAGTCAGTCCTACACAAGACGTTAATGAGCAGTTAGCATGCTAGCATCTATTGCTTGATGGTATGCTAAACACTGCTAGCACACATGTTACATAAACATTCTGCTTACATCTCACCTGTGTAACTTACCTGTGTTCTGCTCTGTCGGCTAAACGAGTCAAACAGGAAATCCACACCTATTTATCATACCATTGTAAATGGAGACAGTTTTTCAGTGTTTGCTGTTTTATTGAGACTAACTAGGATTTGTGGCTATTAATCCTGTTAATGTCATTGATAAAATGTATATACAGGATTATATAAATTGTAAATATGCTTATATGTTGTCTGTTTGATTATTTCATGGGTTGAGCTCTACTGTTGGTGGCTTCATGGGTTGATCACTTGGGAGGATATAAAAGAGGAGCTATGTGGACGTTTCTGTCTGGGTCTGTTTTAGGGGTGTTGACAATAACCGCGATATTTAAAAAATTAAATACTTATATCAAATTAATAATACACATGATAATATGGCATAAATAAATCATCAAAAAATCGCCTCTTAAATCATTTACGTTTCTTACCGTTCTCGCTTTGACTCCCTCCCACAAGGGAGTCAAAGCGAGAACGGCTAACTAGCTAGCTAGCTAGCTACTACCACAGCGTGTAGCTACTACTGCCGTGCTAAATCATGATGGAGGAGACGACAGACGAGAGCGAGATGCTCTACCCTAACCTGAAAAAAGTTAGCTGCCGGTGTGGGAGTTTTTTGGATTCGGTAACAAAGACAGGAAGTTGGTAGACGCCCCAGTCGTCTGCAGGAAACGCCGATCGACAGGAACAGCTAAAGGGGGCGATACCACCAACCTGTTCACCACCTTCACCTCCATCATCCTGCAGATTTCACCATGGTAGAGACAGGAAGTAGCAGTTAGCTTGTTAGCCTTGAAATGGGAAATGTTCCATGAAGGTCTTAGTTGTGTTGTTAAAGCTAAGTTATCATGGCGTTGGATTTGACAGGATTTTCTCTCTCCTGGTTATTTGTTAGATTTGTGGATCTTTTGTTTATCAGGTCATCTGGTTCCTTTACACCATCCTTTAAGGTGGAATTGCTGTTTTTGTAGCTTTTGTACAGTTCTGGTTACAGACTCTCTCCACCTCCTTACAATCCTATTTGGAGTCTACTTCATTTGCCAAAAAAGAGACAAAACACACAATAAACTAAGTTAAAGATAAATTTGACTGATAGCATTAATAGATATTGCAATAATATCGTTATCGTATTGCGTAAATGCCCACACAAAGGCTAAAAAAGTTATTTTTACACGAGCCTCTTCACTCTGCCTTTAGAGGCCAAGATGACACACAGAGTAACTTTTCACGTTCTAATGTAAAAACCACATCACACTGAATGAATCACAGTAGAAACATCTAACAGCCTCATTAATTTGCCCATCGGCTGCACACATAAGCGAAGGCAAACCTATAATTTAGCCGTGAGTGATGCCTGAGTGGATGCAGAGGCATTGATGAGTGGAACGCTGTGAAACTCTACACGCTGCAAATAAAATACCAACTGCTCATTTACCACTTTACCTCCCTTCTGTCTGTTGGCCCTTATTTCTATCCCGTCTTTCCTTCTGTCCTTCGTTGTCGAAACTGATGCATGTTTTCATTCAAGTTGTCTTTAGAATATTTGGACACGTTACAACTCATACATGTTTACTTAAAGGACCACACCACCCATTTTGCATGTTTGAGCCTAATATATTCACTTTTCATACACATTACGTTACTGACAATCATTTCCCAAAGCATACTACTGGAACGGTGAATTAAAAATGTTTTTCCTACCTTCCAGACCTCCATTGGTTTCAGTTCATTCTGCTATTAAAATCAACTTGTTGATACTGTAAACGTTCTTGGGATAGGTAATCCATCATCACCAACAAGACGTGTATTCAGGTTTTTTTAGAAGTTATGTAATTTTAGTGTTTAAGCTCAATAAAAAGCGTGGAGTGAATGTATGCCTCCACCGGGGAATATAGTCCCAAAAGAAGACCTGCGTTTATGGAAAAATTTAAAGGACCGTGACTTCATAAGGCTGTGTAACTATTAGCAGGAGAAACATGGATTTTTAAGGTGGGTGTATCACTTGAATATTTGATTTTGAAAGATTAAGAGATTTAGCAAAATATCAGGAAAGCTGAAATACGGTTTTATCCTTTGGGAAATGATTGTCAGTAACGTAACATGTATGAACATTGAATATATTAGGATCAAACATGCAAAATAGGTGGTATGGTCCTTTAAACAAGGAGTATTTTTCCGCTGTAGCATGGTGACTTTTACGTAAGGATTTGAATCGTACTGTCGTATGAGATTGTAAAACGCTGGTCATGAGAAATGAATCTATCTCATATCTTAGCCCCCCCCCCCCCCNCACACTCCAAAAGCTAATCTAGCCCCTGCAGCCCCGCGTCAGCTGTCTGCACCCCCTTCCAGCTGTCTCCCTAATGATATAGCTAATGAGACATCTGGGGGGTCTCTCTCTCTCTCTCTCACACACACACACACACACACACACACACACACACTGAGACAGTATGAGCTAACCAAAGAGGGAAACGGGTACAACAACTTTCCCACGTGTCCCAGTATAGCACTGTGACTAACTCCTCGCTGTTCTTTCATGAAATTTCATCAACTGCTACTTGAGGCTTTGACCTGTCGTAACGCAATTCCACAGAGAGAGATAAAGCTCAGCACGATGTAAAGTCGGAGCGCCGGGGTTATCCGTGAAATCTCCAAATATTCGAGATTCATAAGTGCCCATGTACTTGAAAGGATAAGCCTAAATCAATCAATCGCATCAATCCAGCAGTTCTGCGTAATGTCGTGGCAAATAAGTTAAGCCTCGGGGTTTAATTCTTATTTCAGCTGAAATCTTTAGAGACTCGTGCTCACACTGTTTTCATTTACAGAAGAATAAAAAGAATAAATCTGCGCCGAACAGCTCACCGTACTGTTAGATTATTGAAATGCTCACACCGCTTCAGAAAGCTGACAGAGTGGAGCTATTACAGGAACACGAACATACTTTTATATTTTAATGCAATCAGGGCCCTTTAACGGATACAAGGTCAGAATATGATTTTGTTTTCAGGTTTGTGATTAACTTTCAATTAAGATTTTAGTACGAGGTACATTCATACAAAGAGGCTGAAGGGGCTAATATAAGTACAGTATATGAAAGGAAAAAAAATAGTAATTTAGGCCCAAAATCATTTCAAAAGTGATTATAACTAAATTTTAAGTGGAAAATCCTTGCTCATTTCCACTATGATGAAGGTTATGGAAACTAGAGGAAGTGACGTCTAAAGTGCGACAGCCATATTCAGGGTTCCAATAAACAGAAAAATCTCACAAATACTTTTTCATTTCAGGTGGACAACTCAAAATCTCTCTGGATCTCATCTGTATAAATAAGGTTTTGCGACTCCTCATCATCCACAATTTCATGTATTCCATCATCTTCAAAAGTGTTGAAACCTCGCTGTTGCTGTTTCGCTGTGTACAAAACAAGCTAAAATGTGGGTATTTAAATATGGCGGCNCCTCGCTGTTGCTGTTTCGCTGTGTACAAAACAAGCTAAAATGTGGGTATTTAAATATGGCGGCTCTCTGTTTTTTGGGGGGGTAGGAAGATTGTGTCTGACCAATCAGCAATCAGCAACATTCAGACGAAAAATGGTTCAGGAAGTTTTATTCTGCTACCAAATTGTTGCTGTTGTTGATGATAGTGACAAAAAAGTTATATTGCTGGCCTACGCGACTAGAACCTGTGATAAGTGTGAACTCACGATAGGAAAAATGGTAAAAAGCGGTAAAGAAAGAAAAGTAGAAAGTGATGAAGAAAGTAAACAGATTATATAGAAGGAGATTTGCTCCTACTCAAAACCCCAACAAAAAGACAAAATCCAGATGTTTTACATGTTAGTCCAGCAATAAAACAATATCCAAATAAAGCTTTTTTTATTATTTTATTTTTCCATATTACTTTAATTTTGAGCGTGGAAGTATTGAGATTTAACTAACTGTATCTTCAAAACTTCATCTAGATTTGCTGTGGTTGCCTATCAGGATGCAGCAGGTTTCGACTGGCGGCTCTGGTTGCTGGTTTGGAGTCGCACCATTTGGAAAAGCTCCGACTCAGCAGGTTTACTTAATATCAATCAGGTGAGTTGCTTCTGTCCACCAATCAGAGCTCATTCATCAAGACAAAGTTGACGGAGCTGCAGATTTTTTCTTTTTTTTCAGCAAAGCCTTGATTTACTTTACAAGGGGGGGGGGGGGGGATGTATTGACATAATTTGGCCTTTGGGGAAAACTAGTTGGGGAACCCTACCTTAGATACTGATGATAGATTATAAAGTTTTTATGGCTAAATGTTAGCAAAATTGCCTACTTAGACATCCTACAGACACAGAGCAACATTAGCAACCCACTGGAGTCAAGCTTCTGTCAATATGAAAAATGTAAGTCCAGTATTCTTTCTCTTTTTAGCTCTGATGTATTCTCTACAAACTTCTTCACCAGTCACTTCTTAACTTCGCCTTATTGCTGTTAGTGCTGGTAAGTCGCATAAGAAAATAGTTACATCAGCCTGTGCAGGCCAGAAAAAAAATAATGAGCTAAAAGCTTTGCAGCGCTGTTGATTCTCAGTGGGTTTGGCACTTTTAGCAGCTTTCATGTTGTATTACACGTCATTTGCCTTTTAAATTAAAAAATATCTCTGAAAGCTTTAAACTTCTACACAATGCCAAACCCATTTTAAGCTGTAAATTTCAGTAAAATTTCAGGCTTCCTTCTATAATTTTCTTGACATTTTTTAAAAAATCGTGATGCTCCTACTTTTTAAACCCTTATCAAAGTATCTACAAGGGCATTCTGGTGACTCATTAAGCTGGGATACATACAATATATCTGCAGATTTGAATCCAGGCTGGATGCTTTGTTCCATGAACCCACCCCCACTCNCCACCCCACCCCACCCATCTATTTCCCTTCTGTCGTTCTACCATCCACAGTGTCAGGTTTTTGGAACTAAAAAAAATAGCTGTTTATATGTAATCAATTTAAAAGTTTTTCACTTGAACAGGCACTGAAACACCTCTGGGAATACATTCTATACACGTCGCCAGAATAAAACAATTGCTGTTTGTGGTGCTGCTTAAAAAAAAAAAAAAAAAAAAAAAAAAATCTTGTATTCAAGTGTCTATCTGCCTCTGGATAAGAAAAGAAGATCCACCCCAGAGAATATAACTCTATCACCGAGCCTGTCCACAGACAGGAAAACACATTACTGCACGGAGAATGAGCTGGCGCTAACTTCCACCCTCGGGAAGCTCCTCAGTCAGTTTCTGATGACAGGAAAAATCACGGAGACACTGTTAAAATAGACTCTGAGACAAACAAACAGGAAGACAACTAATCTGAGGCCGTGGTCAGACTGACAGGACGGTACGGAGGCCAATTCTGACATATTATGTAACGTGAAAGCATCTGGTCAATAACTAAGAAAGGAGAGAGATGCATTCAAATGAATTGTTCTATTCTAAAACAATCATAGTTTAGTAAAACGTTGAATTTTAAGGTGGGTGTATCACCTAAATATTTGATTTTAATGGCAAAATAACAGGAAAACAAATACAGTTTTATGTTTTGTAAAATGGTTGTAGCATGTATACCATCAGTGTTTACTGGACTGAAATGTGTAAGATCACCAGTATGGTGTTTCTAAAGAGTAAAATAACTGAATTATGACCTTCGTCAAGCCCTGAATGACCTTTGGAAGGTTAAAATCTGCATGTTGAGTGACAAAGTATAAGATACATTACAGAAAAAAAATGTTATTAATTTTTTTTTTCATAACAAAGGGCTTAAAACAGCTGCTTAGCAGGAAGTCCACACCAACATATACCTTTCTGTGACCTGGTGGAGGATGGATGGATGGATGGATGGATGGATGGATGTCTTGCAGTAGAGAACTCAAATATTCCGTCATGTAAATTAGTCCCGTTCTCCTGTTGAAATCTCTCACGTCAGGCGGTTGCATCTTCATCTACAGGAAGTAGTGAATTTAAACCTGACAGCTAATAGTATAATGTATATGATGCTACAGCCCCCTGTGTGGAGCTTTTTGACCCCAAACTGAACCTCCTGGGCTATGGACTCCCCCCAGCTAGCTCAGGACAAAAAGTTCAGGGCATAACCCACCAGACACTTTGTTCCTGAAGTTCAGAATGGGTTTTTTTTTTCCTCCATTTTTGACTTTCAGGACTTCATTGCCCAGAAATCATTTCACCTGATATCGTTCCAGGGGTAAAAAGTTTGCCTAAGGAGTTTAAATCCAGGCTTTTGTTAAAACTTTTGGTTTTACAGGATGGAAGACGACGGCAGAGTGTGTAGCTGTTTCAGGTGAAGCGGCTTTGGCTGGATAATGAAAATAAATGGTGATGCAGTCTGGCTGCAGCAACACCACACACAGCCTCATCTATCCCCATCTGAATGAGATCTATTCCCCATCACCCAGCCAGAACACACAGTTCCCTCACTTCCTGTCACTGCGTTTACACATTCAACACCGAGGCTGGTTCCTGATTACATTTAATTCAGTCTATCTGAGAACTTCTCACTAAACCAAACCACATCGTACTACAGAGACTTCTGTTCAAAGCTACGGTTTTCTAATATGATTCAATATGGGAAGGATGTCTCCTGTGATTTATGTCCATTTAAAAACCTGCTTTTTATACACCTGCATTCATCTTATATGCATATTTCCTGTTATGTCAACTCAGTCAGCTAATCATGGATGTCCATGGGTGTTTTTAAAGGAATATACCACCCATTTTGCATGTTTGAGCCTAATATATTCAATTTTCATACATGTTACGTTACTGACA
>VXCM01005316.1:0-11527 GCA_014773175.1 Lucifuga dentata
CTGATGTTGTTCCATCAATTTATTTGTTTAGCAAATTACCTGTTTTTCTGGGTATTATCATAGTATACCTGTGATTTTCTGAAAATAATCCATGTACCGGTAAACATGATATTTATTTTCAGCAGCTGATTACTGTAACTGACAAATCACAGCAGAGCTTACTGGCCGCCGCAAAATATGTTGATAAGATGTTTAGTCAGGAAATATCTCATTCTAAGGTATGATTTAAACTATTTTCCATGGGTAGTGGTAATGGTAGTATTTCCACCCCTGGAAATTTCCTTCTCTGGGATGAATTTGAATTTCTCGTGTATAAGCTGACCCCTGATTTGCTTTGTGAAATTTGGTAATAAAAACTCGACTCATACTCGAATATATACGGTAATACTGAAACATTTGTCTTCAGGTACAGTAGTTTTGAACTTTGCACTTTTTTTGCACAATGTGGATCTCTGCTTTGCTGCAGCTGTAAAGTACAAAATGCTCCTTTATGACTATAAACAACTCAGATTCATTAGATTCATAACACCAGAATTGAACAAGTATCCATATTAAACACAAAGCCTTTTCTTTTTCTGAATATAAATAAATAAACTGGCGTTGGAAGCAGCCCTGGAGGCCCCTGGGGGCCTTAAACAGCCATTTAGTTGACTTAAGGCTCCCGACTGGCTCTGGATTGGAAAATAATAACAGGATGTCAGAAGTAAAAGAGTAAAAATGTTTTGTTGGTGAACGACGTGAGTGTTTTAGGAAGCGTATGTTATCTGCTTGCATCGACCTGTGCCTCCGCTGACTGATGCTAATGGATATTTACATTTGCCTCAGCAGCATTTCAGACAAAATGGAGTTTGATTACATGTTTGGATGGAAGAAGAATCCGCTTCGTCTCATGCTGTCATATCGAAGAGATAAGAACTAATAATCCCATCATGCGCTGGGGGGGAAATAAAACCAATCATATTTATATCTCAGATTGCTTCTTTTTTTTTTGCCATTCGTCTTAGTCTGGGAGGGATGAGTGTGAACGAGGTTAAGTCTATAATTTACTCGTCGAGAAAAAATCATCCTGCGCTTATTGATTCCATCCCAAATTTAACTTTCAGATCGGCACCGACTCCATTAGAAAGTAATAACCGGCTGGGTCAATAAGTGGGAGCCGTACCAGTAATGTGTAGATTGAATGTAGGTTTATTGGAATGCACCATTAAGTGCTGTCGGGATGGTGGGGGTGGTGGAGGGGGCAGGGCTAGCGTTTGGACATCTATCATCCTGTCCCGTGTTCAGTCAACAGTGATGGGAACAGAATAGGGGACAAAGCGCTCCTCCAGTAAATTCATCATCTCCACATTTTTATCTCTCCTTTAACAGCAACTCTCAAGGAGGAGCGGGGGTCAGGGTTTGCGCGCAAACGTGCACGTGTGTGTGTGTGGAGCGCAAGTAGTGAAAAACGGCCCCCTTTGTCAGCCTGAGCCAATCAAATGAGACGTCATCTCCCTTCTCCATGCTACAGGCAGATAGATGGAGGGACAGCAGCCTGTATAATATATTGTATGTATGTAAATAAATAAATAAGGATAAAACAAAGGAGTCAAATGAAGGTATAAATTAGAGGTGAGCCTAGTAATATTCAAACGAAGCCGAAGTGATCCCATCAGAAAATATCGGAGCTCCCGCTTCACGTTTTCAACTGTATGCAGATGTTTTAGAGGCTTTTTTTTAAATTCAACTTTGGAAGAAGCTAGATCAGATTTTAAACCCTCGAAGTTTAAAAGCATTTTTATCATTTTGCTTTTCACCTGTCTTTCAGAATCAGAATTGGGTTTATTTGGCCAAGTGTGTTCTCACACACGAGGAATTTTGTCTTATCAGCACACACACACAAACTAGTCGAGAAAATACGAAAAGGAAGCATCGTCAGTTTAAATAAGAACAAAAATTGGGTAAAAAGTGCATAATAGAATAAAATGAAATAACTATTTCAAATAAGTCTCTGTGTCTTAATTTGATGATTTTTGCACATTAACTGTTCACTGATATTGCACATTGATGGTTGCAGTAGTAAAGGGGTGGTAGAGGGCGTACGGTGTGAAAGAAGTCCTTAAGTTTCCATGAGTGGTGATTTATGGAAAGCAACTTTTCACGTGTCTTGTACTTTTCACAGGCAGACATCTCCTATGCCACCTTAAAAGCTGCACTGTAAAAATCTGTTACTGAACACGACGACAAAAACGAGGCTCTGACATGACCTCGTTTGCTGTGTTACTGAGCGAGTGTGAAAGAATCTCTGCTGGATTATCTGTGATATGCTGCAATAAATAAATAAATAAATACTCAAAGTTTTCCTCAAACAAGTGTAAAAATGTGTCGGTGCTGTCATGAATCTGCATTTCAGCCTCCATCCTCTAGCTGTCACCACCACGTATCACATTCTGTCTCCATGCTGTGTTCTCTCCACCTGTTTCCTGTTCCTGGATTTTCCCTCCTTCTCAGTCACCTGACCTCCTCAGCTGCTCCTCATTCGCAGTCACTCCCACATCTTTATATGCAGCCCATTTTTCCTTTGTTCTCTGCCAGATCATCTGTTGTGATTTTGTTCCTTGTGCTCTTCTGTTTTTGTCCTGTCTGCCTACATTGTTTTATCCTTGCAGCATTTTGGGATTTTTCTGCCTCAGCCTATTTGGTCAATTCTGCTCATCTACTTCGAACTGTGAGTTTTCCCAATCAGCTGGCTTGAGGAAGTTTCTAGAAATGAGCATCAGAGTCTGGAATCAGACACAATAAGACTGGATTAACACTACAAGTCTCAATTCTGAGTTTACACTACAGGCCAGAGTTTGAGGCCATGAGCAGACTGTAGCAAGATAATTCCAAAATGATGTGGGAGAAGGCAGACAGCATCTATTGAATAGAATGTTAAAACACATCAGCAGGGAGTTGAACACAACAGGAGTGCTGCACTAATACAGACTGATGCCTTCATTATTAATCATTTCTGTAGCCAGAGTGGCTACATAATGTGCTCTTGTTGACAAATTGTTCTTGAAAACCAATTAGTTACATTTATTTATATATTACATTTATATCTATATATATTTTTGTCATTCCTGTGCAATAAATTGTAAAACAAACTATATATTGATTTTTTTTTTTTTTTTTTTTTTTTTTTTTTTTTTTTTNTTCTGGCTGTGTGTGTGTGTGTGTGTGTGTGTGTGTGTATATACATGGCATCCCAAAAAATGTATACACACTCTGAATGATTATAAATACGATGTTTATTAAGATATATCTAAGTTTTATAATCCATGTTAAAGGAGACAAGTGTAGAATCTTTTGCTTAGTCTTGCTTCTGCCATTACTTCTAATCAGTTGCACCTGTAAANAAAAAAAAAAAAAAAGAAAGTTTGAGTGAGTTATAATCATTCAAAGTGTATGTACATTTTTTGGGACGCCCTGTATATATGGTACATATATACAGGGCCAGGTATAGCCAATACCTGTGTTTACACAGCTTTGACCTGAAGCACCCCAGATGCAGTTTCACATGCGCACATTTATAAGATGGATGTAAACAAAATGCTTCAATGGACGAAAATGAGAGAATTATTTAAATATATGATCAGTGGGTTTGTGACTTTCAAATGCAGAGAGAAATATTGAATAAGCTGTGTGAGTGTTTAATTACCAAGACTCCCATCAGGATATGCATTTTCGTCAGGCGATCATAAATTTGACATAAACAGCACATTAATATGTCATATATATATAGTGCGTCTTCATTTTCTGTTGACAGAGTGGTCGTTGTATTGAACACTTGCATCATTCATATGCAGATAAAATAGAACAAGTCAGAATGCCAAGGAAGTGCCAATCTGTATATTTATATCACATCACATTGGCAGATATCTGATGTGATTTATTTCCTCAAATGCATGTGATTGGCATTTCCTCACCATTTTTTCATAGTTGTTGAGATACTTTCCTTGGACCAAAGTTTTGTTTGAAAAAAAGAAATAATGCATCAGCTCAGAAACAGAAAAAGAACCCACACAGACAAACAGCCTGATTAAGTCAGCCCGTATGCTTCCATTAATGCAGGAAATGTTTAATTCAGAGAGCGGCGCAGAAGGTTCACCGACTGGCAGGAAGGTGACTTTAAAGAGCAGAGCTTCACTCCAGAGTTACAGAGAGGAGACATGGCCTGACCTCTCATCTGCCCAGCAGCAAACCAGAAAAACTCCCATTAATGTTTCAAAACTCCTGCAACTCCAAAACAAGAAAGTTTCTTTGTAGGAACACAGAATGGTGCTTTGTGCCACTACCAAAGCTGATAAAAAACATTTGATTTGTACTCTGTGGTTGCTGTGTGTGATTAAAGTTTCCCACCTTTTCCTTCTTGAATGCTAACATAGTATTTGGAAGACGATCAAGCATGGTGGCATCTGTAACACCAGCAATAACACAAAAAGCCAGAATTGTTCCTGACAAATCAAATGTAGAGCTGAAAAAGGTTGGAACACTCAAATAAAACTTCAAAATAAATAACTCTCAGGGATTCTGGGGTCTTTGAGAAGATCCTGAAAGTTTCTAGAGTTGGAAGAGATCTTGCGGTTCAAAAGATCCTTTCTAGGTAGGTTTTTTGCGGCCATTGGCAGGTTCGATTCTAAAAGTTCATGAATAGGTGGTTGCTGAGGAGGTTCTAGGGTTGCTCAGAAACTTTAATGGTCCGTATGAAGGTTCTAAGGGTAGCTGAACATTTTCTAGTGGTCACTGAGGAAATTCTAAGACTTTCGAAGACATTATCTATATCTTTTTCCAAATGTCTGCGAGTGTGTTTTAGGGGTAGCTGGTGATACTCTGGAGCACTATTTCATCATTTGGTTTCTTTACAATATTCATTCACAACAGCTAAAATCTTATTAAGGTTCAACAGTTCATGTCTGACAAACTAAAACCACTTGGGTAAGGTTCAGGAAAGATGGTGGTTGTGTTTGAATGAAAACTGGACACTCACTTCCTGTTTAGTCTGGACCGTGGGACTTGAACTCTGGTCTCTGAGTCCTGCGCTTTGGATGTGATTCAACCAAGGTAGCATTTTAGTTGAATACGAATATTCAAGTTGAATATGAATATAATTTGCTGGAGACAGGGCTGATATTATATTCATATCGTCGTTATGTTCTTGTAAACACAGTAGAAGAACAGACTCTGATAGAAAGTTACTTCTCAGGTTCCCCCTGATGCTTTGATTAGATTTTGGAGCACCTTGCTGCATTAATTTGCATTTAAATAAGGAAAAATCCATTTTTGTGAAAGCGCTATACCTCCTGTATTCTTTACAGTACGGAGCTCATATGGCTTCAGCCAATGTGTTATCTGAAAACAAGCATGCCAACATGGAAATACAGTATTTGTTAATGAACCTTTTAAGTATTCAAGTTAAATTTAGCATCACAGTGAGTTAAGTTTCACTTATTAAGGAGGTGCAGCAGAAGCATGTGGTGACATTCTAATTGTCTCATCCTCTGTTCTTTTCTCTTACATGTGCTGTGATGCTTCGCCACAGGTAAGCAAAATTTCTTATGAATATTCTTGAGGTTTTTTCGTAGTATTTTAAAGATGATGTGCTTACTTGTGTTAGAATGTTGCCACACATGGAGGTTTTTCTGGACACGTCTCTGTGAGTTTTCTACATTTGATTAAGTTAAAAAGCTGCATTCTGGTTTGTTGTGGTCCATATGAAAATGATGGTCTGGGCTTTCTACCAGCTTCCCACCCAGTCCAAGCTCTCCAAGAACGCATGTACGGACGAAATGTTAGAAACCTCAGGAGAAACGATTCGCACAGAGATCTCCTCTGTTTAAACCACATATGTCATACTCAAGGCCTGCAGGCCACATCTGGCCCGCGGTACAGTTATATGCAGCCTGTGAGATAATGTCTGATCTCTATAATAATTGGCCCGCCAGTATATAGTGCGCACATTTACGGATACTACAAATCCCAGAATGCACTGCAACAACCGGCACATCAATCAACACCTGAAGCACCAGCTCCCCTCCCCTCCCTGCCGTTCAGTCATAATTAACTTTAAGCTAGCCCACGGAAGAAATGGCCAAAGGAAAGATGGACTCTGAAAACAGGCTTTCAGCACAGGTGGAGTTAGAGAAGCTGTTTACTGTCATTACAGATAAACCTGTTAGCCTGTTAGCAGAGCTGATGTGGCCATAATTAAAGAATATAACATAAGAAGGCATGATCACATTTAAACTACAATACTTTCATTCTGCTTGTTGAAGTTGTTAATGAAAAACAAAGAGTGATTTTAGATTTCCCTTGAGAAAAATCACTTTTCTGGTTATTTCCTGTGATAAAACTTTTTCATAGGAAATGAGTCAGTGAAACACTGCTGATAGAGAGGAAGACAATAAAAAAAAAAAAAGTTATTTATTTTGAATTTGATCTCTCATTTGTCTGTTTTTCA
Organism: Lucifuga dentata; assembly: GCA_014773175.1. Taxonomy (NCBI): domain Eukaryota; kingdom Metazoa; phylum Chordata; class Actinopteri; order Ophidiiformes; family Bythitidae; genus Lucifuga; species Lucifuga dentata. The sequence continues at coordinate 6,482 of VXCM01005316.1, forward strand.
TACCTCTGGTTTGTTCTGAATTCTATACATGTCTTGGGAACAGCAGTTAGGGTGAAGTTCATATTAGTGTATGAATAATTTGTCATAACCTCTGATGAAAACAAAGCCAATTTCCAATAAAGGCTGACCCTGTTTGGCCCTCGACTTGGACCCAATTTTTAATTTTGGCCCCCTCTGTGATTGAGTTTGACACCCCTGGTTTAAACAAACAGGCATGACAGAGGAGCCACAGGTGGGGAAGCAGGAAATTATAAAGATGTAACAGTTGTGTAGCTAACAGAGAGCCCGGCTGGCCAGGAACGCCTGTAAAGCCCTTTGAGATATATGTTGGGCTGTGAAGATATTGACTTCAAAAATACATGAAAACAAACAACGATGAAGGTATTATCTGGCAAGAGCATCTTAAAGGATGCTGGCAATCGCACATGTTTGAGCCCTGCACTCCACCTTACACGTTATGCCACAAACAACCATTTCCCAAAATATACTACTTTAGCAATAAATTTTTGAAGGCTTATTCCTATCCTCCATACTGCCATTGGTTTCAGTTTGTTCCAGTATGCTATTAAAATCAACTTGTAGAGATTTGAAACCGTCACAGAGAACATTTATGTCTGTTATGTTTTTTGCTGAGTTAGTGTTATTTAACCGACATGACATAGAGCTGCATGGAAGAAAACGTACTTCTCCGCCAGGGAATATAGTCCCAGGAGAAGATGACTTTTACCGAAAAATTAATATGAGCGTCCCTTTTATTGTATTCTGTTCCAGTATGCTATTAAAATCAACCTGTCGAGACTTGAAACACATTTGAGATACATAATTCTCTCACAGAGAACAACATGTCTATTAGGTTTTTTGCTGAAGTAAGTTTATTTAACCGATCCAACACAGAGCTACATGAAAGAAAATGTATGTCTCCACCAGAGAATAAAGTCCCAGAAGACAGCTTTTATCGAGAAATTAATGAGTGTTCCTTCTATAATCATGCATAAGTGTTAGAAGGCGGAACATTGAATTTTTGAACATTTGATTGGAAAGATTAGGGGATTTAAAAAAAAAATAACAGGAACACTGAAATACAGTTTTATGTTTTGGAAATTGTCAGCAACGTACAGTAACATGTATGTGGGTTGTATATTTGTATATGTTGGGCTCAAGCATGCAAAATCAGCTCAATCCTTTAAAGTCCACAATTATGGAGGAAATCCAAAAGATCCTACAATAAAAAAAAATAAAAAAAAATAAGTGAGCTCCAGAGAGTCCAGGAATGATGTCACCTTGTTCCATAACCACAGATCAGTCAGACAGCGTGGACGTCAGTGTGGAAGATGTGCATTGTGGTCACCTGGTGAGGTATGAAGGCTACATGGGAATCAGAGAATGATCCACCTGAAACCAGTGGTGTAGGGTGGTTCTTTCAGTCAACTCTGGTGTGTCCTGGAAGTCCACAGCAGCTGTGAAAAGCTCCACACGCTGGAATATGAATAACCTGATTGGTTGAGTGGGTCACAATAACACCATCTGTCACTGAGACAAACACTTGTTTGTTGTGAAGCAACTCAAACAGACAAGCATCTGGTTTTAAAGGAGATGCTGCATTCTGACACACAGGACTGGTTTTTACTGGTTTATTAAAGTGATGTCATGAGCAAGTAACAAGATTAAAACTTTAAGAGAAAATCACTATGTTTCTGTGTAGAGGATTTCACACATAGATCGTGTATGCATTATAACTGAAGGACGTGCAGTTGATCCACAGTTCAGAGGGATTGTTAGTGAAACCAAACCCACAGTAATGATTCCGATCCCTGAAATAAAACAGGGTCTGGGTGAAAAATGTGTTAAATATGAGATGATGGATTTCAGTTTCACCTCTGTGGTCAGGTTATCTTTAGCTTAGCTTAGTTTAGCTGAAAGACTCGAGGGCTTGACAATCACTGTGATCCATGACAAAGTGTTTCAAAATGACTGGATTTATGGGGATTCATGGTCCCCAGAGGATGAATGGTGATTTGTTGATAGTGTGGCCTTTCCTGTAGTGTCACCTTCAGGATAAAACATTTTCATGTATGTAAGTATGAAAATCTAGTCTTCAGATTGCTTTGAAATTTACTGAGCACATTCACGCTCCTCAGAAGATTCATTCTAATGTTCCCCTTTCCCCTGGCACAACCATCAAATTCACAACTCTGCACAGATTTAAAAAATAAATAATGGACAAATAATATCATAAACATAAAAATATACTGAACATATTTTGTTAATTTTTCCCTTTCATCCATCCATCTATCCAACACGTTCTGAAGAAAAAAATCTCATCATCTCTCAAAATTTCCATGATTTTCTGTAGATATTTGTGGTCCCTGTAGATGAACCTCTTATATTTTTAGTGACTTCCTGACCTTTCCTTCAGTGCCACAATCAGACCAAACGTCTTTCATATATTAATGTTATCAATGTTAATATTATCATTTAAAGAAGAAATATAAAAACAGTCAGTCAAGCCATAAAATGTACTGAGTACATTCATGCTCCCCAGAGGATGAACCCTTTGATTTTAATGACCCCATGCACAGCACCACCATCAGGACAAACTTTCAACATAACCAACACTTGGATCTGTGACAAAGGAACTCAAAAACTAATAGGTGGATTTTCTATAAGTTTGTGCTCCTCAGAAGATGAATCCTAATAATTTTGGTGACCCTCTGACCTTTCCTCTCGTGCCACTGTCAGGGAGAAATTTTATTTTGTACAGAATACACATTACAATCTAATAGCCAGACTGCCATGCAACTTACTAAGCACATTCATGTTCCCCAGAGGATGAATTTTAATGCTAAAACAGCTTCAGCTGTAGAGTCGAGAGGTTTCAGGTGATGTTCTGTTCTGAGAATTATGTCGTTGAACTTATGTGACAGTTAGCCATCCGTTAGCGCTTTATTAGCCCACATAAAGCTGCAGTATTCATGTGTAATGGTTCGTCTTATCTCTCAGAACCAAAATCAAACTGTCCTCATCTTGTTTTAAGCACAGCCATTTTTTTCAGGCCGTTTACCCCAAACTTCATTCAGACTGACCCTTTTTTACCTGATGGAACCCATGAAACCAAACCTGCTTCCAGGTTTTAGGAAAGCATCGCGTTATTGATTAAAAAAATCCATCAAATGTGCCAATCCAGAAATTTAAAGACCTTTAAATTATTCCAAGTTGTTTGAAATTCATAACAGACGCCCCACAAGCAGGGAGTTAGATATGAATGTTTCAGTTTAATTCTCAAATCCATTGTCAGTATGCCTACTAAAAATCTCTTTTTTTCACGACAACCTTCTCACATTAGAAACATTAGAAACTGTGTTATTTTGATCTGTTCAGACAGCAATGAGAAAATGTTATAACCCAGTTTAGCCATTTATTCTTACTTTATGATTGTCCCAACTTCAATCTGAAGCTCCTCTTAGTTTCTGTGTTTCAGTCTATTGGATTTTACATGTAAAAACTCACATTTAATATGTAAACTTGTACAGTTAACAGGTTTTTTTTTTGTTTGTTTGTTTGTTTGTTTTTTTTTTTTTTTTTTTTTTTTTTTTTTACATATTATTCATTTCTCTTGCACATTTAGACATGTTGTCTGCATGGCCGTACCCACCATTGAGGTCACCGAGGTCCGGACCTCGGTATTTTTTCCTAGGTGTATAATAAAAGTCGTGAAATAACTGCCTAAAAATAATTTTACTTTGGTGCGGCAAAGTTATTGTATCATGGCAAAATGACCGACTTGCTCATCTGATCGCCGTCATTGGTGTGTGTGTGTGTGTGTGTGTGTGTGTGGTGCGGTGCGGTGCGGTGCGGTGCATTATCTTGTTTGTACTACAATATCTTTGCTCAACACAGGGAGGTTCTTTACATAAAGCCTACCTGGAGTTTGACCTGCAAATTTAAATTTTTGAAGAAACCGGCATATAAACCGACCTCCTGATGTTGTTCCATCAGTTTATTTGTTTAGCAAAGTACCTGTTTTTCTGAGAATTGTCATAGTATTCCTGTGATTTTCCGAAAATAATCCACCTACCGGTAAACAGCTGATTACCATAAGTGACATTAGCTAACTTTAAGTTTTCCGGACTCCTCTTCCTCGTCTGAACCACATTGATGAAGGTAAGGAAAGCTTTATAAATGAGATATAATTATCACGGCGCTTATATAGCTTATTTAGCTGTGTAATTATGGTGATTTTTATTTATTTTTATTTTTATTTATTTATTTATTTATTTTTTGGTTAATCTCACCCATTACGTGTTTTCAGTAATTATCCTGTACCTGAGTCAAAGCGGGTCTGTCTATGTGCTGGAANCACCCATTACGTGTTTTCAGTAATTATCCTGTACCTGAGTCAAAGCGGGTCTGTCTATGTGCTGGATATTCTGGAGTTTTGGAATTCCCTCAGCCGACCCCCCTGATGTTGTTCCATCAATTTATATGTTTAGCAAGTTACCTGTTTTTCTGGGTATTGTCATAGTATTCCTGTGATTTTCTGAAAATACTCCACGTACTGGTAAACATGATATTTATTTCAGTAGCTGATTACCGTAACTGAGGATCACGGCTTATTAGCTAACCCTAACCCCCAAAATGTGCATGCTTAGTCAGGAAATATCTCATTCTAACGTATGATTTAAACTATTTTCCATGGGTAATTGTAATGGTAGTATTTCTACCCATGGAAATTTCGCTCTCTGGGATCTAATTGAATTACTTTTCTTTACATTCGTTGCAGTGGAACCAAAAGGCTCAGTTTAACAACAACACAAAACACCTAGCGTCACTGTAGTATAATATAGTATTATTGTATAACACACATTTTGCTTGTGTTTATGTACTGTTTGAGACACATTTCTATAATCAAATCCAAAATGATGCAAACTCAAACACAAAGATGAAATAAAGAAGGTGTATATAATTTTACTAAATTATTTTAATACACTTTTGCAGGAGAGACATGAGAAGTCACAGAGAAAGGGACAGGCAGTGAATACAGAGAGT
>VXCM01005316.1:15586-35630 GCA_014773175.1 Lucifuga dentata
GGGGGGGCGGCGAGGGTGGAAAGACCCCGCAGGAGGCGTTAATCGAATTTCTCGCTGTCCGGCACTCAAGCGCGTCCCCACCACTGAGAGATTACACCCCGTAAACTCAGACCTCTTGCCAAAAAAAACCTGCATTTATCAGCTCAGCGAAGCTTTTTCCAGACCGCTCAGGTGTCTTCATTGTGCCCCCACCTCTCTCACATCACATTGTTTCCCTCACCATAGTGTTCATCAGGGTGAGGAAGGGTCAGAGTGGTGGGAGGGGTGGGGTGAGAAACAAAGGACACTGAGTAAAAAAAAGAAAAAAGCAAGGTGAGTGACACAGGGCTTCAGCATGGGTGAGGCGTCACACTGATCTCCCACATCCAATAAGTCAGACAAACAGAATCCCTCTGTCTGACTGATATATGGCTTTGCCAATAGTTTGGGTTGATATTGTCCTTTAATTACGATGTGAGCAGACAGCGAAAAGATGGATTGATGTTTCCTCCAACAAACCGCAAACTCTGAACCAGCTTTCAAGGAGCAATCTGACTTTTTCTGTAAATCCTCTGGTTCTCCGTCTTCCTCACGGTCAGATGAGAAGATGGATTTCAGTCTCATCCCTGTGGTTCAGCAAGTGTTTAGTCAGGATTTAGCACAAAGACAGGAAGCAGCATTTTGTCCTGGATATTTCTGACAAATCCGTAAACAACAAATGAGACATTTTTACCTTATTATTTGTTAGAGTCCTATGCCCAGATTTATAAATGTAGCGCATGATTTACCATGTCGATATGGGCAGATATGGTCATTCATAAACGTCTGTTAGTGGCACCTTTTAGCACTTGCCTTGAAAGAGGCGTTGCTACATTATTTGCGTAAAATGTTTTTATTTTAATTTGTTAGTTCGCTATTTTTGAGTTGTATGTTTTGAAGGTGTTTGTTGAGAACATTCATACATTTTTTTCTTTTCTTTTAAATTCTTATGGGCTACTACGGAGCCTGGGAGGGCTCGAGCAAAAAAAAAAAAAAAAAAAAAGTCATTCAAATGAGTTAAGTCGTTCGAATGACTTACTAACTCATTTGAACAAGTTAACAAAGTCGTTTGAACGACTTACTTGACTGGCAGTTCAGTGAACCAGAAGAACACCATCTTTTCGTCAGAGCTGCTTGCACTTCTCAGACCAGAACAAGCTAACGGTGCTGTTCCTGGCTGGTGTTGACATGCCTGTCAACGCTGCCATTTCTCCCGTATTTTCACCCCCTCTCCTGCCATGCTCCTGTTTGGTAATTTCTCCTGTAAATCTCCTGTAGTTCGACAGTTATACAGAATCGCAATTGGCCAATCAAGTTGTTTCGGTCATTCTGTGGCACACAGTGAGGCGCGCTTGTCAGGCGACACATGAAGCCAAGTGGAAGCAAATATGACTGAAACAGTTTCTCGTAGGAGCAATAAACAAACATAATACAGTCATGCTAGCAAAGCTTTTGATGAGNTGAAACAGTTTCTCGTAGGAGCAATAAACAAACATAATACAGTCATGCTAGCAAAGCTTTTGATGAGAGAATAAGAGGGGGGTCATGTCCCAGAAAATCTCCCTAAATTCAATATTGACAGGTATGCAAGTTGACACACACACACACACACACACACACACACACACACACACACACACACACATAATATGTACCGTTTAGATTTAACACAGTTTTATTTTCATGTTGGACTCAAATATGCAGATATAGTTCAGTTTTTGGCTGTCAAACACTTTGTTGTTATATCTTTGGCATCCCTTAAACATATTTTAAAAGATACTAACTTCTTCCGATTCACTGAAAGTTAGTAAGTCATTCGAATGACTTAGTTAACTCCTTCAAACGAGGTAATTTTTTTTTTCTCCTTGAACCATCCCAGGCTCTGTAAGCTACAGACCAAATAAAGGAATAAATAAATTTCCTTATTTACATGTTGGGGAAACTATTCATAAAAAGAACATCATCACACAAAATTTAAGATGTGTTTCATTCTGGTCATAAATTTCGGCGATATGAAATCTGGGTCGTGTTTCAAACTATTTGCCTCGTGTTAGTGATCAATAAATCTGATAGATAAACTCACTCAGCTGATCAGTCGGTTTTTAAAGGATGAGTTTTGATTTGATCTCACACGTTCTCGTGGTTCTGATCTTATTCATAACCTCATCTGCTGCACTGTCTGTCTCTCACACACAAACACATTCCCCACAGCCCTGCACACAGCAATCACACACTATGGAGGTTAATGTGCACATTTACCTGTTATTTTAGTATCAGTCTTTTAAATTGTGGAGCTCTAAAGCAGAATTTATATTTCCTTTCCTGGTTTAACGTGTCAGTGTGGCTTTAACACAACATGAATCAGGACAAATCGTGGCTCATAAATATGAATGAAGCAGCTCATTAACTCGCCAATCTTCATAGACTTTTACCTGACACACACACCTACAACAACGCTGTCTTAATGTGACACCACTTCAATTATCACTTTAGTGTGACGCTGCATATTTAGCGTGAGTTTTTTTTAATGAATCTGGCACCATGTGTGTTGTTTACAAAGCGAGTGTGAAAGACTTGATCAAAAATGGATCATAAAAAAAAGCTCCTACGACAATCAAGTGTTGAAGAATTTTCTCTAATGAAGTACCTGCTGCCCTTTTCTGTGTCGAAAAATAAAAAGGAGGCAATAGAACAAATGAAATCATGGAGACTGTGAACATGGGCTCTTTATAGGACACAATATAGATGGCAATATACGGGTATAGAATTGAACCTCTGTTTCTGAAGTTCTTTATGTATTATGCTTCACAGGTGCTGCCATATAATTGTTGTTGCCTTCATGATCTCTTCTGTTTCGGTCAGTTTGACTCCTCAGGATTCTCCCCTGAACTACAGGATGTTGGGTCAGATTGGATTTGACCATCAGACTTTGCTAATCAATGTCAGAAGGAGGAATCGGGCCCTAAACTATTCTAAATATCTAGCAGCATGTCTCTGACTTTATCAAAAACTTTAAAGAGATGCAACTAAAAGGACCATATCAGCAATTGTACATGTTTGAGCCCAATATACAAACCACATCCATGTGGCGTTACAGATAACTAATTTCAAAAACATAAAACCATATTGTAATTTTCCTTTTATTTTTTCAAATCCCTTAATCTTTCAAAGTCAATCAGGTGATACATCCACCTTAAAATTCAATGTTTTGCCTTCTAACATTTATGCACAGATGTAGAAGGCACGGCCATTTTAATTATTCAGTAAAAGCCGTCTTCTCCTGGGACTATATTTCCTGGCGAAGAAACATCATCTTCTGTGCAGGCAAAAACTTAATAGACATCGTGGTTCCTGTGATGGATTATTTATCTCAAGTGTGTTTCAAGTCTCTTCAAGTTGATTTTAATAGCATACTGAAATGAGTGGTAAATCTGAAATTTACCGCTAAAGTAGTATATTTGGGAAATGTTTCTCAGTAATGTAACATGTATACAGATTGTATATATTGGGCTCAAATATGTGATTGATGGTATGGTCCTTTAAGTGTATAACTGGGCTGTGATACAGACAAATATAACAGATATTGAATGAAATGTTGAAAAATATAAACCAACTGTATATGTCGCAGTCGTTAAATAGATTCTCCCACACATGACTAGGCTGCTATAGGAGAAAAGAAGAAGAAGAAGCCTTGACACTATTTTTTATTTTATTTATTTATTTTTACAATTAAAGTATAATTCGGATTAGAAACCTTTCAACCTAATGAATAAAATATGCTTCACACTGATGCAGTTACCATGGAAGCCGCAGACTTTCCTTTGTGTGCACGGTGTCTGCAAATACATTCAATACAACAAATAAGATATGATGAGTAATATTAACATATTTTTATATTCAATATATCATAACTAAGACCAATTAGAAAGACATTTAAGGCAGATGAATCAATGACAGATGGCACAAATAAGAAGTAAAGAACTAATGGATTTATTTTTTTATTGGGGATGCAGAGAGGATATACCAGGAAGGAATAGAAAGAATAAAGAAAAAAAAAAAGGGTCATTCCCTTGCATTTTTTTTCTTTCTTATTTTTATTCCTTTTGNAAAGAAAAAAAAAAAGGGTCATTCCCTTGCATTTTTTTTCTTTCTTATTTTTATTCCTTTTGGAATAATGGAAGTATATAGTAAAAAAAGAAAAAGAAAGAAAGAAAAAAAGAAAGAAATGATGGTGATACATGACTGAACTTTATCTCACACATTGAATGTAAAATATAAATCAGAAAAGTGACTATAATAACTACTTACTGAAGTAACTTATAAGTACAGCCTTCAGATACATGTGGATGAAAAAAAGTACAACATTTGTAACTGAGTAAATGTACTTGGTTTCTAAAGTGTTTGAGGGAAATTAGATCCAACAGTACTGAACAATCCCCGCTTGCCTTACTTTGTGCTTGCGTCATGTGAGACGCTGGATGGATTAACGTGTCTTGCGTCAATCGGAGACGTTTCTCCTGCCCGACAGTTATCAGCCGTTCAATTGGAGCTGAGGACTGAATATGAAATTAAAATTATTTTTTTTTAGCTGAACAAAAGGAATTGTCAGAATGTGTAAAAAAGAGAAGATGGAGGCCATATGCTATTATAGGAAGAATAATGAAACTAGTGATGAAGAAAAGTTCCTCCTCACATCTCAGTTATTAAATGTAAAAAAAAAAAAAAAAANAAAAAAAAAAAAAAAAGAAAACCTATGAAAAACTGAACTTTAGCTTGTGCAAAGAAGGGAGAGGAACCTAACAGTCCACATCCAATCTAACGCCCCCCGAAGGCTGTGATCCTCATCACACAGCAGAAAACAAAACTGCATGAAAAGTAGAGTGAAAGCTTTGCTCAGTGCCGATTGTTAGCATAAGTTTGTTTAAAAAAATGTGAAATATGTCCTGTATGTCTTGAAGGTATGGCCAGAGGAAAGGCCACGTTGTTACTTAAATCAGAAGGGTTTATCTTCTGCTCCATGAGGTCAGGCTTGGCTGAAGCAGGAATGAACGTGCGCCAGAAACAATAACAACAACGTTGGTGACCGTGTACTGGTTTCTTTTCGTTTGGTTAGCAATAGCAGTCGCAAGTTTACAAGTTAACTTGGCATTGCTGCACCACTTTACCAGCAGACAATGGCGTCTGCAACTGCTGCGCCCAATATAACTGAGTCCACGGCATCCGCTGGTTAAAGTCCGCCAGAAATGATGGACAGACTTTATTGCCACCTGCCAGCCTGGCATGCATTTATAGCCATTTGAGCTTCTCGTGTGGACAGAGATATTTTGTAAAACGATACTTGTGTGGACATAATTTTTTTTTTTTTTTTTAAACCGTGGGGGGGAGATATCCGTTTAAAAAAATATCCATATTAGTGTGGACTAGGCCTCACACTCACCTGAACCAAACCAACTTAAAAAATAAACAAATAAATAAATAAAAGGGGGGGGGGGGGGNGGGTCACTGAGCATTGAACTGAGCTGTTTTGTAGGTATGCCCTGCTCACACACTCACACAACTTCACACCTGGAAGTTGCCCAGTACAGCCACAGGCTTCTCTGCTGGCCACTGCAGCTCCACAGGAGCATTTGGGGATTTGGTGCCTTGCTCAAGGGCACCTCAGTGGCGATAACGAGGGAGGGGCATATGCAGCTCGTTCACCTTAACAGAACCAATCTTCACATTTACAGCTAAACCTAATTTAATGTAAAGGCTTAGTTCTAAACACAACCGTTTTAAATCTTATGCCTAAACCAAACCGAACAGTTTTGCAAGCCAGTCATTGTACTTATGCACATCTGACCTTACTTAGATTCAAAAATTTACATTAACATGTCCAAAGTAACATGTTAAAGGACAATACCGGTGATTTTTCATGTTTAAGCCTAATAACTAAAACCTACATATGCCTTACGTTACTGACAGTAAAAAAAAACATAGTTTCCCTGTTATTTTACCAAAACCCCTAATCTGTCAAAATCAGATGTTCAGGTGAACATTTGACCTTAAAATTCAATTTTTGCCTCCTAACTCTTAAGTCAGGATGTAGAAGGGACAGTTGTTTTTAATTTCTCGACAAAAGCCCTTCTTCTCACTGTGTTCGGAGACATATATTGTCTTTCACGCAGCTCCATGTTGGATCATTTAAATAAAGTTACTTCAACAAAAAAAACTTAATAGACATAGGATAGATTATTTAACTTGAGCACGATTCAAATCTCTACAAGTTGATTTTTATAAACTGAAACCAATGGCAGTCTGGGAGGTAGGAAAAAATCAAAAATTTACTGCTAAAGTAATGTTTAGGGGAAATGATTGTCAGTAACGTAATGTGTATGCGGGTTCCATACATATATTGGGCTCAAACATGTAAAATTGACGGTATGGTCCTTTAAAGTATTTTGTAATTAACAAAAGTGTTAGACAAGTGTAAATTTTGACCTGCTGCTGGTGCTAGAAGAAAAGGATTCATTCTCTGGTGAGCATGAACCAACATGTTGGACATGTTGATAATCAACATGTCAAACATCAACATGTTTGATAATCTATCCAGTAGCTGTTGGACCAACAACATCATTATCATCATTATTATCAAAGGAAATAATCATTGTAGAACATCATACACTCAGCACACTGATTAGACGAATTATTAAACCTAATTTACTGCACCTTAACTCAGAATGAGGCTAAAGCATAACATAGAGGAGAAGAAGAAAGGAAGTGCAGAGATGAGGACAGAAAAACAGATGCATGGTTGAGCTGGTGTCAGGCTGAAGATAAGGGCGTGATGGTGAATCGATAGCCTCTGGGCATGACGCTCTCCTCTCCCTCACCGAAGAGTTAACCTTCAGGGTCAGCACTGATTCAGTACGCCTCCGCTACGATACGCGAGGAGCCTAAACCCCTTCATTACTGCACGGCATTGCTGAGTCACTGTGTCCAACTTATACACGCTGTAACCCCATAACAATACACACCTGCTCCATCAAACGTCCCATCCTGCTTTGCTATTGCTGTAGTAAAGGAAATGTTTTTGGATATGTGTGGGAGACTTTGCCCAGTGGGTGTTTGAAGCTCCAAAGGATTTTTATTTTTTATTTTTAAACCAGCTGTTTTACAACCTTTTGTAGCATTAACATCACCTCACCACCTGCACTTCTCGTTTGGCAATCAAACCACTAAAGTAGTGAAAAACTGTGAACTATAAACAGTTTAGGATAGAAATTAGTGGACTATATATGATTTAAGAAGGAAAGTAGTTTTAGGCGAGTTAGGTGGAAAGTAGTGGACTGTAGATGGTCTAGGGTGGAAAGTAGTGGACTAGAGACGGTTTATGGTGGAAAGTAGTGGATATAGATGGTCTATGGTAGAAAATAGTGGACTATAAACAGTCTAGGGTGGAAAGTCGTGGACGAGAGACAGTCTATAGTGGAAAGTAGTGGACTAGAGACAGTCTATGGTGGAAAGTAGTGGACTATAGATGTGTAAGGTGGAAACAAGAGGACTAGAAATGGTCTATGGTGGAAAATAGACTGTAGATGGTTTATGGTAGAAAATAGTGGGCTATAAACAGTCTAAGGTGTAAAGTTGTGGGCTAGAGACAGTCTAGTGGAAAGCAGTGGACTACAGACTTATAAGGGAAATGAGAGGACTACAAATGGTCTATGGTGGAAAGTACATGGTCGATGGTAGAAAATAGTGGACTATAAAGAGTCTAGGGTGGAAAGTTGTGGACTAGAGACAGTCTATGGTGGAAACTACTGGACTACAGACATGTCAGGTGGAAACCAGTGGACTATAAATGGTCTATGGTGGAAAGTAGTGGACTATAGATGGTCTATGATCGAAAATATGGACTATAAACAGTCTAGGGTGGAAAGTATTGAACTATAGACGTATAAGGTGGAAACAAGAGGACTATAAACGGTCTACAGTGGAAGGTAGTGGCCTGTAGATATTTAGGGTGGAGAGTAACGAACTATAGACATAAGTTAGAAAGTAGTGGACTATAAACAGTCTAGGGTAGAAAGTAGTGGACTATAGACGTTCTAGGATGGAAAGTAGAGGACAGTCAATGGTCTAAGGTGGAAAGTAGAGAGCTATAAAGTGCCTAGTTTATCTTAATGTTATAGGGCTTGTTTTTATTTAATAGCACAAAGATTTTTATAGGGCTATTTTTTGAGAAAAATTCAGCCCATATCAGTTGTGCATGTAACTTTTCATTGCTTTCTGTTCTGCAGAGAGACTGAATGTGAACAAATCAAACGACCTGTCAGATGAAGAGCGAGTAGAACAGAGATGCTACATGGCTGCTTTGTGCTGATTGGCCCTTTGAAAGGCTCCTGATTGGAGCCTTTGAAAACCCACCAGTTTGACTTTTAACTCCCCATTAAAACACATTTGTACTGAGTGAAGGGTTTAACTGGGCTGTTAGACTTATCAGTGTCTGGGAATGGCTGCACAATAATGTTTGGCTAATTAAAGCAGCAACTTAATCACAGGAGCTCAAAAATCAAAACTTACAGCTCCTATTACTAATAGGGCCCATTCAGTGTTCTGAAAGGCTCCGGCTTCGTGTAACATGACTAATATTGTGGGTTTCTTGAATGCAGCCCAGTGTGATATTAACTGCTACAGCTTTGATAAATTTAAACAGCTCTGACAAGACATTTTCATTTATCACTTAAAAAGCTGCACTGTACAAATTGTGTCAGACATAATACATTTTGTCTTTTCAGATTCTGGACATTTTTTGTCCTGCTATAGGAACAAACTACAGCAATAAATTAGAAATTCTACAATTAACAATTTAAAAAAAAAAAAAAAAAACATCTAAAATAAATGTTTGACTGGAGAAAGTTGATTGATTTTCTATGTGACTCCAGAAAATTAAAATAAAGCCTGAAGAAAGATAGGAAATTTTCAAGAAAAGAAATCTATCATAAGCACTGGAAAAGTTATATTAAAAAATGATTTTGATTGAGGAACAAATTAACTAAAAACAAAAAGTTGACAGTTTAAAAACTTGCAAATAACCCTGAAAAGGCATGGAATAAATGGATGATTGATAAGTTATGAGCCTGGTAGGTTTTGGAGGCACCCAAGTGATGGACAAGATGGACAAAGACCAAACTACCAACTAATTATGTGCTTGCTGGATGTCATAAATGACTGTGGTTTTGAACAAGCTCAGCAGCCACCCTACCTAAAAAAAACAAACAAAAAAAAAACTTTGTGCAGAAAAAAAAAAGAAAAAAGTGACAGTTTTGAGAGTTGAGAGTTCCTTATCATCTCGTATGTGAATAATGTATTTGCATAAATTTTCCAAATAGACTTGTGCCACTCCACGCCCTTTCAGTCATCCCTAAAACAGGCCTGAGTGCAAATCAAACCCGCACGGTGCATCAAAGCTGCACGGTGCATCAAACAAAGAGGGCAGAGCTGCACTGTGGGCTCCGTGATGCACAGGGCTAACATGTCTGTGCACCAAACGCATTGACATTTTGCAGAAGCTCTTACTGCGATGAGAAGCGTGCAGGACCAGCATGTATCTGTGACTATTGAAATGTCACACAAGAGGAGAGTGAGTTATTAAGAGAGAAGAAGAGAGAGAGAGCGCCAGATGCCTTTTGTCTCCTCTCAGAGTCTGCACAGCGATGTCTGTTATGGATTGTTTCATACGCGCTGACCTTCAAGCCTACTTAGAAAAGAGGAGGAATGAGATAAAGAAGAGCGTGTCTCATTTCTCTTTCCTCATCCCCCGTCTTTTGGTACAGTAAATGTGTGAGCCGGCCCGAGAGAATTTTTTTTTCTCTTTCCGCCTGCTCGCGGAAACATGATGCCAACAAATCGCTCCCGCCATCCTAGACCAATCAGGTGGAACATTACTAAAGATCACCCACACACCTCTCCTCTGAATACTGAACAGGAGGACTGTTGCCTTCTGGGTAAAGTTCAGCTGGGTCGAGCTGCACTCCATCAGCCTGTCGTCTCATCAAACTGAAGCTGGAACAGAGTGTACGCAAAGAAAAAACACCTCTCACTGACTTTACAACGCAGCATGAGGCTGTGAAAATAGAAACTGTCGCTAAGACACAGAAGAGGGAAGTAAAGTACTTAAACAGTTCATTGGAAAAAAAAATCTGCCAATTCAAGATAAAATTTAATTAAAAATCCCACTTTGTGAGGTAAACATGCCTTATCAAGGGTATCAAAGGCAAAAATTCCTCACAGTGAGAAAGATCTTCAGTATTTTATTTTTGGACAATATCTCTGCTTTTTCAGATCAGTTTCTGAGCTGAGCTGATGTAAAATGTAAGAATGCAGAGCGGGAGCAAAGAAAAGAAAAGAGGGGGGTCGTGGGGGTGGGGTTTTAGCCTCTTTGGTGTTTC
The DNA here is from genome assembly GCA_014773175.1 of Lucifuga dentata. Classification (NCBI taxonomy): domain Eukaryota; kingdom Metazoa; phylum Chordata; class Actinopteri; order Ophidiiformes; family Bythitidae; genus Lucifuga; species Lucifuga dentata. The sequence goes on from VXCM01005316.1 coordinate 26,035, forward strand.
ACAGATTAAACCACTACACTGGTTATTACTGTCACTACTCGTCTGTGTGTTTTTTCTTTGTGTTGTTGTTCAGGTGTTTAGTCGTCCTTGATAGAAATTGTTTGTTAGTTTTAAATAAAGCATGATAGGTTGGTCAAGGAGGGCCAGTGAAGGTCACACACACACACATTCACTTATGCACTATATACAGTATTATTTGTCTGTTGCTAGATTAAATTGCATATATATAAAAAATGGTTGTGCCAATGCTGGCATACACCACAACTATATATGTAGACAGAAAAAAAAAGAAAAGATAAAGAAAATACAGAAAAGACTAGCTCGGGCTATGGGATTTCAGTTCTGATTTTCCAGTCCCAGATGAACGTTTCTGATCTGGGATAAAAACTCCTGGTTTGGAGCCACGCTCTTTCCTGTAACAAACACTCATTAAGTCTGAGCAGTTGAGAGACGCGTCCTGAATCAGTCTTAGTGTCCCAGACATGCTGACATTTTAAAGCATGTTTGACATTATCAGAGCGAAATCTGAGATTCTCATCAAGTTTGAGGGAGTCGTGAGAAGAGGCGGAAGCAACAACATGGTGGCTTTCTGATCTTTTTCTTTCTGTTTTTTTTTTTTTTCAAAAAATAGCACATACAATTTTGAACAACAAGCAGCTCTACCTTGTTTGGATCCATATCAGAAACCTCTCGTGTGAGGTTTCATATTGATTTCAGACATCGGTCCTCTCCTCCTGGGTGAGAGATCTTATAATTTTTGCAACTTATCTGTCCACAGTTTGTACACGGCATCATGAAGACAGAAGAATACAGGAAAGATTGCTATGCAACTTGAGCAGTTCAGTGATTTTTGGATTTCTGAAGTTGTGTCAGTTGGTAGGGGAAATATACCCTTAAAATAATATCATGATATTTCAAGGTATTTTTGTGTTGATGATATTCATGGCGATATGAAAAATGTCACGCTGAATGATGTTTTACCAGTAGTTGCTGAAGTAAACAAGACTACAAATTGTAAAAATGTGAGTAAAAATTAGCGTAAAAGTGAGCGCCATAAAGTTTTTCCCTTCAGTGGATGTAGAGATGATAACACAATTCTGTAACATTTTAGTTTCTCAAACTAATTTTAGTTTATCAAATTAACTTGATCTGCTAGTCCTCAGCAGTTTATAAAACATACGTGGTGTCGCCAAATACATTGACCTCAATTTTTATCGCAACAGTTGAAAACAAGTGAAAGCCTCAACCCAAAATGTACACAGAGAATAACAAACGCTATTACAACTTCAAAATACAATTATCTTGAAGTTTTAGCGCAAACGTGAAGAGTAACAAAACGGCAAATGAGTTCAAATGTGTGAAAAATATCACAGATAAGAGCTACACACACACAAATACATTAATGCAGGTCAGCTTTGACAAGTCGTGGTTGAGACATAGAACTCAAGTGTGTGTAGCAGCTAAGCTAACACTGTTCATACATCGCCAAGAGCCTTAAATGAAAAATGTTTCCTTGGGATGTTGTATCTTTGGTGGAAGTTTCAAAGTCACATAAAGGACCATACACACCCATTTTCCTTATTTGAGCCTAAAATAGTCAATTTTCATACATGTAATGTTACTGACAACCATTTTCCAAAGCATACTACTGGAACGGTGAGTTAAAAATGTTTTTCCTACCTTCCAGACCTCCATTGGTTTCNTTTTTTTTTTTTTTTTTTCAAACTTACATAATTTTAGCGTTTAAGCGCAATAAAAAGCGTGGAGTGAATGAATGTATGCCTCCACCAGGGAATATAGTCCCAAAAGAAGACCTGCGTTAATCGAAAAAATTTAATGACCATGACTTCATAAGGCTGTGTAACTATTAGCAGGAGAAACATGGATTTTTAAGGTGGGTGTATCACTTGAATATTTGATTTTGAAAGATTAAGAGATTTTGCAAAATATCAGGAAAGCTGAAATATGGTTTTATCCTATGTGAAATGATTGTCAGTAACGTAACTTGTATGAAAATTGAATATATTAGGCTCAAACATGCAAAATGGATGGTATGGTCCTTTAAAACTTCTTTTTCCACTGTTTGAACTGGCATCATATCTTTATCGAGACAAAAAGTCAATAATATTACCAATTTCACCCTGCACTTTGCTTTTTCAATCGCAAAGATATAGCTAGCTAACACTCCAGCTATGCTTAACTGACTCACTTCCTGCTTTTTTGTGGCAAAGCAGCTGATTGGCTCTCCTCCTCATATGACTGGTGACTTTCTTGGTACTCACCTGAGTGTTTCTGCTTCAGATGGAGAAACAAATGTGTCATATTTCCACATTTGGCTATTAGCTAGTTAGCTAGTTAGCCAAAAAATTTACCTTTTTAGGTCATCAGGGGCTGACCTGCTTCTTTCAGGCACAGGTATGTTTGGTTTCTTCTTTTTTTTTTTTTTTTTTTTTTTTTTTGGTCCATGTTATGAAAATGCGTCAACGCGTCACTATGCTGCAATATCATCAATATCAGCATACGACAAATTTTTATCAATAGGTTATGCTGGCGTTATCATGAACGAGATATGACAGTGCTAATAAGGAAAGGCAAAATGAAGGATGGAAATGATGAAGAAATAAGGAAGGATGCAGATTTCACCTGTTCACATATTCATTTAATCACTCATATGTAAATATATATCATATAAGTCAGTCTGTGTGTTGCACTTGTGAGTGGGTAAGAGAGGGAGTCGGGATTATGAAGAGGGAGAAATAAGGTTGGAGGGCTGACTGGATGTCGATCAGAGCAAAGAGTCCACACAGCATGGCTTCATATTTTCTGGAGGGAGAGGAGGGACCGATGAAGCCAAACATGGTCCATTATCCCCGATGAAGCACAAACACAAGGAGACAGAGGAGAAGACGATCACACACACACACACCCACACACACAGAAAGAGAGAGAGAGAGCAATAAAGAAAAAGCAGCAAAGAAGTGGATCAGCAGCCCGTAGCTCAAACAGCTCTTTAATGCCTTGAAAAACCGCACAATCTTCATCGCCTTCATCTTCCTCACCTCCATCATCACGGAAGAATAGATGTAAAGGGGAAAGACAGATGAATGAAAGAAAGAAGGAAAAAGAAAGAAAAAGAACAAAGGTAGAAAAAATTTGAATATATCAATGAAAGAAGTAGAGAACAAATGAATAAAAGCAAAAGAAAGGGTGGAAAACAAGACAGGCAAGTAGAAAAAATGGGAAGGAATGAATTGAGTAAAAAAAACAAAGGAAGGAAACTTCAAAACAAAGCTGATATGAAAGACAGGAAGTCCAGCCATCGGATAAATGTAGCGGAGAAAAAGTAAAATCTCAAAAATGAAAATACTTGAGTACAACTATGGAGTTACTGCCTTCCTCATTGATCGTTCGCAGACAGGCTGACTGGCTGAACGGATGCCGATCACCTCCTCCAGCCTCCCTGCCGCCACACACACACACACACATACACACACGCCTGTCTAATTAATAGCCGGTTCCCTGAGACAAGGTCAGGCTGCTGGGGGGGCTAAACACAAAGCCACCGAGCTGACATGTCTGCTGGGATGCTGAGACACGAGCTGGTAATGGACTTCTTCATCGTCCCATCACCCACCCGCCCAACACCCACTTGCCCGACACCCATCCCCATGTTTTTTGTTTGTTTTGTCGTAGCAGTGATTGTGTTTTTTTTTTTTTTTTTTNTTTTTTTTTTTTTTTTTGTGCACAGTGAAGGTCACATCAGTCCCACACTGCAGGGTCCAGGTGGGTGTGACCATCTGCTGCCTGCACGATTCTGCTGTTCCTTTCCATGCATCTGAATATTCCCACACTGAGTGATCAGCCAAAAAAAAAAAAAAAANAAAAAAAAAAAAAAAAGGCTTTTAACACCAACAATAAAATGAGAACTCTCTGTGCTGTATTCATATGCATATGCATTTATTCTGCGTTAGCACTAATGTTTTGGGGAAATGATGCCAGTCAAATTACCAGTGGAAATAGTTTTGTTTTTTGGGGGGGTTTTTTTTGGAGGAAGGCAACATGAATACAGTAAGTAATGATGTCTGGGTGCCTCCTCCTGTCCACACACCCTGCGGAGGCAAATCTTCCAGCTGCTGAGATCTCATTCTTTCAGTCGCTACCCAGAGCTCCTGACCATATGCGCAGTTGGAACGTAGATTATTCAAGAAATGGAGAATTTCTTCTTCAGACCCAGCTCTCTTTTCTTCACGACAGTCCAGTACAAACCCCCACGTCGCCACGGCCAATCCACCCGTGGATCTCACACTGCATGCTACCCTCACTGTGGGGAAGGAGCTCACTGGACAATTCGCTGTTTTCATGAGATGGGCTCCAAAGCTCTCATGTGATTGTTCCTTGATTGTCACGTGACCCAGAAACCAATCTGGTCTGCCATCTTTAAGGACGTCCCAAAGCGCTTTTTTCTGCTCTGAGGATGGAGGAGCTTCATCAGGGAGACGTGACGTTTCAAATTTCTGGAAAACAGAGGCATGTCCTGTTTTTTTGCTTTTCTTCTCTTTTTTTTTTCTGTGTTACCACACCTCAGGATGAGGCAAAGCAGCCGACCAGCACAACTCTGACTTCCACTTTCACTTAAAGGACCATACCACCCATTTTGCATCCATCCATCCATCCATTTTCTATACCCGTCTGTCCTGTTAAGGGTCACATGGGGCTGCAGCCTATCCCAGCAGTCATTGGGTGAGAGGCTGGGTTCACCTGGACAGGTCACCAGTCTATCACAGGGCTGAAACATAGAGACAGACAAACTCGTTCACACCTATGGTCTGTTTAGAGCTTCCAATTCACCTGACCTGCATGTCTTTGGAGGTGGGAGGAAGCCCACGCAGACACAAGGAGAACATGCAAAGTCCACACAGAAAGGACCAGGTGGGACTTGAACTGTGAGGCGCTGTGAGGCGACAGTGCTAACCACTGAGCCACCGTGCCGTCCCCCATTTTGCATGTTTGAGCCTAATATATTCAATTTTCATACGCATAACATTACTGACAACCATTTCCCAAAGGATAAAACCATATTTCAGCTTTCCTGAGATTTTGCAAAATCTATTTAATCTTTCAAAATCAAATATTCAAGTGATACACCCACCTTAAAAATCCATGTTTCTCTTGCTAATAGTTACGCAGCCTTATGAAGTCACGGTTGTTTAAGTTTTTCCATAAATGCAGGTTTTCTGTTGGGACTATATTCCCCGGTGGAGACATACATTCACTCTGCGCCTTTTTATTGTGCTTAAATGCTAAAATTACATAACTTCTTTAAAAAAAACCTGAATATACATCTTGTTGGTGATGATGGATTACCTATCCCAAGAACATTTCAAGTATCAATAAGTTGATTTTAATAGCATACCAGAATGAACTGAAACCAATGGAGGTCTGGAAGGTAGGAAAAACATTTTTAATTCACCGTCCCAGTAGCATGCTTTGGAAATGATTGTCAGTAGCATTTCATGTATGAAAATTGAATATATTAGGCTCAAACATGCAAAATGGCTAGTATGGTCCTTTAAACACAATTAGTTCACCACATGATCAGCAGTTGTTGTTTTCTGGTTTTTTTTTATGTCCACTCACATTAAGTTTTGGTCCATTTCAGATGCCTGCATGTCTGCAGGCGCACTCACCTTTTATTTTTTTAGATTCTGCTGCTGCAGAGATCTCATGTATGAATGAATATTAAGATCTGAAGGAGTGAAGTCATGATCTTTCTAAATCATAACTTAAATAACTCAGATCGGCTTCTTTTTCACTACTTGTTTTGGCTGCAGTAGGGTGGCCCTTCTGTGGGTGTTTGTGCAGGTCAGAAACTCCCCAAATCTCCTCCCACTAATAAAAGGAGGAGGCCAAGAGGAGTTTTTTTTTTTTTCTTTACTTGCTGTTCATATTTTCACTCTGCATGGTGTGATGTGAATGCAGCATGAGTGCCAGAGAATCTGATCAGCCACCAGCAGGCCATCACCCCAACCGCACACACGCACGCACACACACACACAACACACACATGCACAGAAAAACGTGCCTGCTGGAGCAGGACAGCTGCTGCGATAAACCAGCTCACCTCGCCCACAGAGCATCTCCACCCCGGAGGTGGAGTTAAGCTAGCTCTGCGTACGTGTGCATGTTCGTGTATGTGTGTGTGTGTGTGCGTGCGTGTGCTTCGTGGATGTCCTTCGGCACTAAGAGCATTGGAGAGAGATGTAAAGAATGCTAATGAAGTGAAGCACCAGAGTGAGGACTGACTTGGCTTGTCTGGCCCTGGCGTTACATGCAGTGTGTGTGTGTGTGTGTGTGAGTGTGAGAGAGAGAGAGAAAAGGAACTAAAGCTCATCTGATAATTAATATGCAAATAAAAATTTACTTACGTTTGCAAAACTCATGAATTTATTATGACTGATGACTTGTTAGGCGTGTGTGTGTGCATGTGTGTGTGCAGGTTCGCTGCTATGAAGAACTTGTTACATATTGGCTTAAAGTTATACAAATTTATTATGAATATTTATTATTAGAACATGTTCACCTGTAATTAAACATTCTCTCATGATTTTCAGAGAATTTATTCAACATATAGAAATAAAACATAATACATCAAATATGTATTCCTAAAAATTCATCGAAAAGCAAATGATAAAAAGTTTGTGATTTCCTTTAGGAAAACTCAATGTGATATGCTATTATTAAAAAAATAAATATATATTTTTTTTAAATTTTAGAATGAAATAATGAATTCAACCAAAATAAGGAAAGTCCAACAATAATGTTTTATTAACAAAATAATAATAATAATAATAATAATAATAATAATAATAATAATAATAATAATAGTAATAATCATAATAATANAATAATAATAATAATAATAATAATAATAATAATAATAATAATAATAATAGTAATAATCATAATAATAATAATACCCTAAAATAATTAAGGTTTTGAAGGAAATAGTGGTAATTGTGACACCTTCTCTCAAAGGTGACAGCTTCTGAAATAAAAATGTAATAAAGAGAAAGTAAATAAGAAGAGGGATGTGTGGCATCGAAACTGAACTGCGTGTGTGTGTGTGTGTGTGTGTGCAGACTCAGAGGGAGTTTGGCCGGGCGAGCCAAGGTTAAGTAGAGCGCTCAGTGATGGTTTGTGCATTTTAATGAAGACCTGAGCAAACACAGTGCACTTCCTTTAATCGGCCCTGTGATGGATGACAGGAAGCAGTGAGGAGTGTTTTTCCTTCCAAAGAGGAAGTTTAGTGTTGGATACACGGACTCCTGCTGCTGACCATCAAAGAGAAAAACTCCACGGCTGAGGCTTTTAATGTAAAGGGTCAAAGAAAGTTTGGCTGGTTATTCTGTAAATGATGCTGAAACAAAAACAGGAAACAAGGAAAGAAAAAAACACATTTTTAACTGTCCTGAAAGCTAAAAAAAAAAAAAAAAAAAAAACTCCTGGAAGCTGTGTTTTGATAGGTCCTTCTGTAACATGATGATATGAACATATACAAAGCTAGTGACCTGGTGATTCACTAGCATCTGACTCAAGGCTGATGCAGCTGGCCAATCAGAACAGAGTGGGCTTTTCAGGAAATGTCATGAAAGAGACAGCATCTAAAACAGCCTGTTTTCACTCAGTGTGCTCAAAGGGGCTGTAGCACGGGAGAGTAGAAGTGGATCAACCTGTTTTTTGCACAGGAAAGCATTTTTTATCTGGATAATATGTTCTGGTGATGTTTTTTACGCAAATGAAGGATGTTAATGTGTCCTTTAACACATTAAGGGACACATTTTTTGTGTCCTTTGTGTGTGTGTGTGTGTGTGTGTGTGTGTGGTGTTTTAGGAAGAGGATGCCGAAGGTATTTTTTTTGTCTCTGCTGTGTAACGATGCAGATGAGCTCTGACAGAGTCGGGGGTGGCGGTGGGATGGAGGGTGAACGAACCAATTCCTATCAGCTACAAAGCTAGTGGAAGAAGCTGAATTTCAGTCAAAGTTTTGTTAACTGAAGCAAAGAAAAAGTAGTTTTCAGAAATGGAGAAAACCCCAAAATTTAAAAAAAAAAAAACAAAAAAANAAACACCCTTCATTAAATCCAACCCTGCGACAAAGTTCAGCTCGGTTAAAAGGAAGACAAAGTAAGCTCATACGGTAAGACAGAAGATGAGAGTTGATTGACAAGCCTAACGTTCAAGCCTTCTTTGTTAATGTGCAGCAACACCATGACTCCTGTCACCAGCATTCATTTAAATCCACCAAATCTGGATTAAAATCTGGTTCTGGATGAAATTGCACCCTGAATTTTGTCATCAAAATTTCCCAGACATAGACAAAAATATCAACAAATGCTTTATCTTTCAAAGTAAGGGTGGCGGGGAGGCTTCCAGGTCCACATCTGGATCTGGATCTGCCTTCAAATCTGATCAACTCTTCCTTCAAGTCCCACATATCTGCAAACTTTTATCAAAATCACTCTTTTTTAAGACAAATTCTCTTAATTGAACTCTTGTATTTTTACATAAATAACTGACACAGTAATATGATAACAGCAGATTTTCAATGATGTTGTTTCTGTGTAAGAATTTGAGCTTATAGCTGCTGTTTTTCCCTCCTTATGAACCATCAGCTAAACGCTGATAAAATGTAAATGTTAACTTTGGGACACTGAAGAACATTGTCATTTCCTGTGATGCAGATTTTCTTCTGGACAGCAGCAGGATTTGTTTCCTTCCTCCATCTTCCTTTCTCCCCTCAGCCTAACAGTAGGCCTCTGTTCATCCCTCCTCCTCCTCCTCCTGGCCTCCTCCGCTGCCGAGTGGTTGCCATGCAGCCGGCTGTCCGTCACTGACCTGCTAACTGTTGCTAGGAGAGGACTGTAATTTTATCACCGCTCGCTTAATTCCTCTCCTATTTACGCCCTCTCCTCGCTCCATATTCCAGTTTCCTCTGTTGCTCATCTCTTTGCTTTCAGTCCCATCTTATCTTCCTCCTCCTCCTCCTCCTCCTCCTCCTCCTCCTCATCTGTCATTCCTCTCCTTTCTCATCTCCTTCAGTGTCCTTCACCTCTCTTTCTTATCCATTCCTCTTCTCTTTTCTCTCACCGGTTTAAACATTGTTATTTCTGCGGTCGGAGAGGACAAACCCATAGATGGATTCAGTTTTAGCTTCTGTCCTCTGTCCGCCCTGACGAGACGTCGGCTCAGGACGAGACGCTGCATGTCTGAACACAACCAAAGGGTCCAAAGGTACAGAAGCCCATTTCCACCAGGAGAAAAGAAAAGAAATCATCACCTTATTTTCCCTCCATTGCTAAGTACTCTTTTCTCATAATTATGACTTAGTATCTGATGAGATATTAAGTCATAATTATGAGATAGTATCTAATTGTTATGACTGAGTATCTCGTTATTATGACTTGGTATCTCATTATTATGACTTAGTATCTTGTTGAGGCAGTACAGATGATAAGTATTTTGGGAAAGCCACATTCATCAGGATATGACTGAAGGATGCTCAGAGACTGCGAGAGGTCAGGGGGTCAGTTGGGGGGG
>VXCM01005316.1:35649-60364 GCA_014773175.1 Lucifuga dentata
GGGGGGGTTGAGGGTGGGGCCCATGCATAATTACATTTTGTGTTCTGAGCAGTATTGGGAATCAATAATATAATTCATAGAAAAGCCATAGAGCTGCCTCCCATTGGCATTCACGGACACTCACATCCCTACGAATAAAAAAAAACACGGGGGGGTGGGTGTCTGTCATTGAAACAAAGACTCAGCCTTTGTTCTTTCTGAGCCTGTAAATCCTTCCCACAATGCCTTGCTAAAAAGCCGGAGATGTTAGTTTTCCATTATGGTCGTGATTGATGTCTGCAGCTCTGCAGATGGTCCGCTTCAGTGGAATCTGCCAGAAGAAATACTCTCAAAGTAAAAAAATGGAAAAAGTACTTTCATTATATTAAAATTGTACATTTTAATTATTAATAATTATTTTTAAAAATACTGTACTGCTAATACTATGTATACTATATTAAAAGAAAAGACACTGCATTCAGAAATGTTATTAAGGACTTCACACAGGTAATTAAGTAAAATAAATTTACTTGACTACTATAGGACTACTATTTTTGTACTGTAGTATACTATGGAATAATATAATATAATATAATGCTCTACTTTACTGTATTTTCATACACTGTGGTCATTCAATGTTTATGTGAGGCCCCCAAACTGTTTTTTGAGAAACTGGATTTGAAACTGGATATTTGAGGCAGATTCTGACATAGATATTGGAAAATATTAAAAATCTGATTAAACTAAATAAATAAATAATATAACAATAATTATATATATATGTGTATATATATATATATATATATATACACACACACACACACACACACACACACACATCTATCTATAGATAGATAGATAGATAGATAGATAGATAGATAGATAGATAGATAGATAGATATAGATGTGTCAGCTGATAGTTTTTAATGCACCCCAATAACTGGTTACACGTGTGAGTTTCAACCATCACAGGCTGTACAGGGTGAGGGCGGGAGCTAACAACTGCTCCTTCGTTAAAAGAAATCAGCTGAGGTTTTCCGGCCATCTGATTAGGATGCCTCCTGAATGACTCCCTGTAGAGGTATTCCAGGTATTTCCAACTCGGAATGTATAGGGATCCCCAGGTAGCGCAGGAAGACATGGCTAGGAAGGGAGGACATTCAAGCTACTTTGAACGCTGCCTTCATGGTCCAAACTCATAGGCAGTGGAAAATGAATAAATAGACAATAAAACAATGGTGACTTTTAACAGTAAAATTCAAAAATTCACTAGAAATAAAATAATTAAATTTAGTATTCCACACAGAGCACCTCCCCCCTCTGGTCGTGGAGGGTTTGGGAATTAACTCGAGCAGCACTTTGGCAGAGCGGCCATCACTTGCAGATATCTGTTTTCATTCAGTGTGAACAACGGTGCTACAGCAAGAGTAGAAGTGAGTCAAAGCTGTATTTGTAAAGGAATTTGTATGTATTTGATGAGGTGGAAGAGTAATGGCATAATCTAGCTTAATTTCACCAATACACCATCTGCTTCACCAAATCTTCCTGTCTCCGGTGATTCGCGTGGCTCAAAGCTTCCAGGACAGCGTCCACATTCTCCCGTTTGTTTTTATAATTCCAATCTCTTGCGTAGGAAATGGCATACACAACTTTCAAGCCTCATTGGGTTAAAATGAGGCTCCTGGTATGTCAGCTCAAGTTTGAATGGCTCACTGTAGAAGGAAACTAAATGTTGACCTATGAAGGTGTCAGAGAGGCTCCACTCAGTTCCTCTCAGTGTGATTTTTTTGTCTTGCAAAACTCGTTAAAATCACTGAGCACTGTAGAGGAATCAGCAGAGAGGCTTTCAGACAGCAAGAAGCCAAATGTCAGGTTTTGGCTTTTCTTCAGGGACCAGCAAGGTCTCTGAACCCTTGATCAACAGATCAGTTTGACACAGAAAAACAAAGAGAGGCTGGCTCCATCTTCCCTTTAACACCTTATACTAAAAAGAAATCAACGAGGAGTTTAAATGGAGTCCTCAAGCTGACTCTGAGAGATTTTCAAAAACTGGGACCTCAAGTCTTTGACCTGAACTCTTAGAGTTTTGGTTTCACCCAGTCTGGAAGTCAGAACCCTCATTAGAGGTTGTGAGATTTTTCTGAGGTCGTTTCTGCTGCACTAAACTATATTTCCTCTAGTCTTTATCTTTCCTTTCCATCTTTGCAGACATGAGCAACGTTCTTCCTCTACTCGAAACCAGCTCATTCACAGTCTTTGGTTTCTGAAGTGGTAAATTTGAACATTTTATTTAATCGTGCAAAAAAGATGAAAAATTAAATGTCAGATTTATTGCACTTCTATTTCAAGATGTTACACAAGATGTGCACTTAATATATAAAATATGCTTAAATATGTTTCCCTGTGGAGTTTCAGCTGAAAACAGTTTAGTTTTGACTCTTTCACTTTATGATCTTATTGACTTTTAGTGAGTGAGAAGAGTAATGGGGCGGAGCTTGAGGCAGGTAGTGAAGCTGAGGCTGCAGTGAGGGTTAGCGAGGAGATCCAAATAAAGTTGGGTGTAGAGATGACTATTTAAAAAAAAAACAAACAAAAAAAAAGAAATTTAAAACAGTGGTTTGAAATGTTTCAAAATGTTTCCACACATTGAAGTCTTAATGTCGGTGCACAGCCCAGTAACTAAAGCTCTTACTGCAGCAATTATAAAGCTGTGGAAGTCAAAGTGAGAACAAAATACTCATCAGTGCGATCGAGCCTCAACAACAGATCTCTGTAATTCCATCTTGTTTTACTACAATCATTTATAATAAAATTACCCATGGTATTTTTTCATTGAAATTTTCTACAGGCTATTACATTCCATTTTTTTTACATGAGTGTTTTTGTGGTCATCATACATCATACACTAAACTCTCTCTTCTAATGTCAACAATTCACAAGTTGTAATGGTTTCATTTTACTTTTTCTTTTTTTTTTTTTAGTGGAAGAAATCAACCCAAATTTGTAGTTGTATAAGTTGAATTTTTCTTTGTGGGTTTAGATTTTCAGCCACATTAGCTTCAGGGAATCATAGAAGTTTGTGCGAGCTAATACAGGTAGCGTATATAAGCATTAGAGCAGGATTGGGTGTGTTAGGGTAAACGGGGGGGGGGGNGGGGGGGGGGGCTCTGTGACATGGAAACACACTGTTGAGCCCCCTTCACCAAAATCAATGAAAGACCAGTTATTGAGAAGTTATTGCAGACTTGCTCACCTTGTTGCACATATAACCACGTGTACTAATAAAAGGAGCTTTTCAGATTCATTCCCCTGAAGATCCTCTTGCTGGATCATGGCTCCACTGTTGTATTATGTGTTTGCTAGTATTGCTCTGACTTTATTTTCTGTTCCTGTTTGTGGTATTGCGTTATCAATTCAAATTTGACTTGACGGGATTTCAGGCAAGTTTTCATCAGCTGGCAGAGTAGAACTCAGACGTAGATACAGTACGAGGTAAAGAGAAAATAAAAACTGCTTGTCTGTCAATGGAAGCCTCACCACTGGGAGTACTGGTGTTTTCCCAGTGAGCTGCTTTACATTTCAAGAAATGGACAAACGTGGGTGCTGCAGCAAGGCAGAGCAGAAGTGATCAATGCATTTTTTTTTTCAAAACATTGTAAAGGTTTCAAAATAGAGCCTGAATGAAACTAAGAACAAGAAAATGTGTACATCTCCATTTTAATGGCTGTTTCAATGTGTGTCAGGTCCTTGGGATACAATGAAATAAAGATTCATAAAAAATCAGGCTAAGTATGCAGCATCACTAAATAAGTGCCGTGATGACTGAAGCTCATTCCTAAAGCTTCTCTTACTCAGAGCACATTAAGGTAGCGTTGTAGTGTTGTTATAAGGTGAGTCACAGGTAAAAGACAATGAAGATCAGCGTGTTAACGAGCTGCTTCATATTTATGAACCACGATTCATCTGGTTTTAAAGCCACATTGACACGTTAAACCAGCAAAGAAACATAAATTCCGTTTTCGAGCTCCACATTTTAAAAGATTCATGGTAAAATAATAGGTAAACGTGCATATTGACCTTCGTAGTATGAATAAGCTGAGTGCCATGGGAACGTGTGTGAGATTGGATCAAAACTCACCATTTAAAAACTAACTGATCAGCTGAGTGAGTTTATCTATTAAATGCATTGATCACTAACACGTGAGGCAAATACAGTTTAAAGTGTCGCTCAGATTTCATACCACTGAAACTTATGACCAGAATGAAGCACGCTGATATTGTTTAGTATTCAGACTGAGAACTTTGGGCATTGAGGATGTCCTAAAATGCCCTAAAATAGTGAGTGTGGTGTCTGTTAAAGCCCATCTAGTGGTAAAACAGACTTCTTTTCCACTGACCTTTGTACCTGCTGTGTGTTTTGTTGTGGGGCCGCCTGTACGCTTGGCGGGCTCAGCCGGCTGTCATCCATCCCAGCAGGGATCCGGATGGACTGAAGCTCTGCTGTGTTTTTGCTAACGTGCTCTGTCTCTCTCTGTGTGTCTTTCCCTGCACGCAGCGCTGACAGGAGGCCGAGCCGAGTCTGCAGTCTCTATCCAAAACCTCCACAGGACCACGAGACTCCAGAGAGCCGCCGCTGAGGAGACCTACTGGGCCTACTCAGGTCAGTCTGGCTTTGCGAGAACCAGGTTTGACTTTTTGACATTTGTGGCAATGACAACATGGTCGGCCTGCGGTTTCAAGCATCCCGGAAAGTTGTAGGCTAGTTTTCAAGCACCTGGAAAATCTTAATGACTTCACAGAAGTTTTATACTGAAGAACTGTGACAGTATTTTTTTATTATTTTTGAAAGAAATGTTAGAGTAATGTTGAAAATGACGCACCAACAGGAAAAATGCGACCACCTGGTGGAACCTGTTAGGGGCGATTCATGGCCTGGGAGTATTTCCTGCCTGAGGAGACAAACTCAGGGAAAGAAAGTCTCATGGAAAATAAATAACATGTTTGTGAAATGTTGTTTTGTTGTGGCTGAGGATTGATTTTTGTTATGCCGGTGCTGCCCGCCATTGTTTTAGTCATTAATCAGGTAAAAATGTAAAATGTTTGTGTTTCTGTCTGTGACAACATAAATCATGAGGTTTTTAGGTTCAAATACTTTAGATTTTTTTTTATAGAACAAAAAAAAAAAAAAAAAAAATGAAGCCAGCGGAAGGTCTCAAGTATTGTAAGGTGCATGTAGGTCTCTGTGTGGGTGTATGTATGTGCCACTGTCAATGTCTTGATTCCTCTTTCTCTTTCTCTCTCTCTCTCTCTCTCTCTCCATCATCTCTGCTCACTGCTCATTCAGCCTCGGGGTGTCTCCGGGCCTATTTTATATTTTACCAGCTCTTCAGAAGAGGAAAAAGCCACTTCCTTTGTCCCTTTAGAGCCTTTTCGTTTTTCAGAGGGATAACATTAATCTTTTACCATGTGACTGACTTGAGCCGCAGGCCACAAACGATTGTTTAGTTTATTTATTTCAATATTTCCGCTCCTCACTTGTCAAACACTAATTGGGTGGCCGTTACTCCTTTGAGAGCACGAGGCCTTGTGGGGTAAAAAAAANAAAAAAAAAAAAAAAAAAAAAAAAAAAAAAAAGGAGCTGTTGACAGTTCAGTTAGTGATGGTGATGATGATGATGATGATGATGATGATGCTGGGATGCAGCGATGCTGTCGTGCCCCCCACCCCCTCCCACACACATGCACACACACACTCCCATACCCATTCATGTTTGATCGCAGCACTTACATAAGACGCTGATGTAACGCTGGGCCGGATCCAGGCAAGAGCAAGGAGATGAGAGAGAGAGAGAGAGAGAGAGAGAGAAGACAGGGGAGATAAAGAGGGCGAAAGAGAAAAGGGGGAATGAGAATGGAAGAGGGTTGATTGGAGAGTGTGGGGGAGATAGAGATTCACAAAGAGGGAAAGCAATGGGGAGGAAGAGAAGGGGAGGTAAAGAGAGAGAGAGAGGACAGACAGGAGGAGAGAGTGTAGGATGGAAGGTAAAAACTTAGCTAACTGTTAGCTATCCTTGTACTTGGTGGGTGTGTCTAAGCAGGTGTGTAGGTGGGAAAATTCACGTGTTAAATATTGATGTCAACATGTTAGAGAAGTAAAGGACCAATCAAAAGTGTAGCTTTCAGAACTCCTATAGATTTGCCTTAATGGATTCATTCTGTAAAGTTCAACACAAACTCCTAGTAAATGTGAGAGAACAGAACTAAAGCCATGCTTTTTTTTTTTTTTTTTTTTTTTTTTTTTAAAGTAACCCAAAAGTTATGTACCGGTGAATAACTTCTCTTTTTTATATATAACACAACTTTTTATCTTTAGAAATAATTATATAAGTTCCATACATTGAATGCTATTAATGTAATGTAAAAAAACAACAAAAAAAAAACCAAACAATTAAAACAGCTTTGAAAGAAAAATGTTAGAGACTTGCAGACTTCAGACGTTGGATTTGCCCTAAAAGACTTAAAACCAGCCCTGATATCTTAAGTATTTTTGGTATTTTCAGCAGACCTGAGTGCTTCTATTTGTTATGTAATTGTGATGCTTTGGTGACACAAAGCAGGAGCTCCCGTGTGTTAATGTGTTTCTCTTTGTGGAGGCACAGGCTTCGTCTCCTGATAATGGCTGATTTGCCAGCGCTGCTCTGGCTGTTAATCTGCCGTTCTGATCAGGCAGAGGGCAGAACAGTCTCAGCCTGCCAGGGTCCCGATCAGGGTTTGTCAGACCTCTGGAGGATGCGATTAGAACAAGCTAATTAGGACAGAAGGAAGTTTAGGAAACTTTGGGGAAGTCATCAGAGGAGAGAGGCTCTATGTGTGTGTGTGTGTGTGTGTGTGTGTGTGTGTGTTACATAAGAAAGATGATATCACTCTGAATGGTCTATAATCTTTGGTTGGTTTCACGGTGCTCTGGTGAGGGAGGAAGACTCCTCTGTTCTTCCCAGAAATCTGAGTTGGTGATGTGCATTTATGATTCATGACTTCACAGATAAGCGTTTCAGCATTTCAAAACCTCTTGTGGTTTACAAAGCGAGTGTGAAGGACTCAATCAAAAATGTGTCACATGACAGNCATTTTTTTTTTTTTAAATTCATTCTGGGTTTTCTGTTCTAATAAATAAATAAATGTTCTCTCTTTTTTGTAATTGTTGGATTTTTTTTTTTGAAAACTTGTTCTATGTACATTTTATTTCTATTCATAAAATACAGTATAAATCAGAGATTTTATAATTTTCTTCCCCTACAAAACAGAATTTCCCAGAAACAAATATTAAAATGGCAAGCTTTCCAGAAATAAAAAGGCATAGGACAAAATGTGTCACCCTTTCTCATATAGTATTTTTTGGTGGAAAATAAAGACATTCGATGAAAAGCGATAGTAAATGATTTTAGACTGCAGAAAGGAAGGGAAACTTTTAGTCAGTAACACAAAATCTACCTTTACCTTTTCTTTTTTTTCCTGCAATCTCTCAATTAACTTCTCTATTTACATGCAGGGAATTTCAGTTGCAGATTTATTTAAAAAAATACAAATACTTCACTTACTGCTGTCAGGCTAATAAAATAACATTCCCTCATGAGTCAAACGTTTGTTGAACATATCAGTTCCCATCTTTATTTATCCACGCAGAGGCTTCGGCACAAAGAGAGACGACCGCAAGCATGACACAAATTAGGTTTCTCCTCTCCGCCGTCCACAGTCAGACGTGACATTGTGCAAGTTTGAAAATTAATTTCCAGTCAAGTGTGTGCTAGAAGAATGAGACGGCGGATTGTTAATGTGAATGTGGTGATCATAATTTGGAATAGAAAAATGAAAAAGGAAGAAAAAATCTTTGCAAACGGGGAGATGATGTGATATTTCATCTGCAGGTGAGAGCCGATCAATCTGACCTGAGTGTCGCGTCGGCCTCATTGAAGTCGGCCTCTTTAAACCAAACAGCACAGCACTTGTAATTACGTGGAATGGGGACATACATCACGTTAGGGCTCAAACAGTGTGTTATATGGTTTATATTGCACATCCATCAGGCTGCGAAGTATCTCTGACGTTAATGTGAGCAGTAAAATGAGGAGAGGTCACTTTAAAATATAAAACTTACATTTACAATATAGCAATTGTATTCATTTTCATTTCATATTAATAATACAAATGGCATTGTTGGAGTTACAATAATGAAGTTTAAATATTAGAACTACAAATAATGTACATTATAGCTGTAAAATAATTTCACTTATGATTTTTTCCTAACCTAGCTAGCTAGCAAACATCAGCCCCAGCCTGTTAGACTTTGACAAATATAAAGCATAATGCAAGCTCAATATCATCTTGATTTCACCAATTTGTTGTCTTGAACATATTTCTACCTGTTCAGCAAACTAGATTCACCGTTTCACTCATTCAATTTTGGAGTTATTGGAAAATTAGCAGTGACCACCTATGAATCAAAGGGTCATACCACTCATTTTGCATGTTTGAGCCTGATATATTCGTTTTTCATACATGTAACGTTATTGACAATCATTTCCCAAAGCATACTACTAGAACAGTGAGTATTTTTTTTTGTTTGCTTTGTTTTCTTTTTCCCTACCTTCCAGACCTCCATTGGTTTCAGTTCATTCTGCTATTAAAATCAACTTGTTGATACTTGAAACGTTCTTGGGATAGGTAATCCATCATCACCAACAAGATGTGTATTCAGGTTTTTTTTTAGAAGTTACATAATTTTAGCGTTTAAGCTCAATAAAACTTGTGGAGTGAATGTATGCCTCCGCCGGGGAATATAGTCCCAAAAGAAGACCTGCGTTTATCAAAAAATTTAAAGGACCATGACTTCATAAGGCTGTGTAACTATTAGCAGGAGAAACATGGATTTTTAAGGTGGGTGTATCNATATCAGGAAAGCTGAAACATGGTTTTATCCTTTGGGAAATAATTGTCAGTAATGTTACGTGTATGAAAATTGAATATATTAGGCTCAAACCTGCAAAATGGGTGGCTTGGTCCTTTAACCTAGGCTAACAGTTTCCCCCACTGCGTCCAGTGTTATGCTAGGCCATACCTCTTCAACTTACGGCCCGCAGACCAATCCAGCCCCTGGTTATATTTTATCCAGCCCTTCGATTGATTTTGAACATTAAATTTGATATATTAAAAAAAAAAATGTGAAAAACTCTTTTTGTCCAAGAATGCGCTGCGTCATATTTATTCCTCTTTATGCCACTCCACATGACGCCAGATTCTGCATGAACTTCTCACTGATTATCTACTAACTTTTCAGCATGTTTTAAAAAAGCTACACAACATCTCTCTACTAGAAGAGAAAAGTCGACGTTGAAAATATAAGTTCAATGATGAGTGGACTGTGAAATATCTGTTTGTAAATGTCGGAACAAAGCCAGTATGTCTGCTCTGTAATGAGTCGCTTGCCATGATTAAATAATACAATTTGAGAAGGCAGGCACCCGAACTTTGAAAATAATTTTCCAGCAGGAACGAACTATCATGGTCCAGTCCATTCCGAGCAGCAGCCTCTCTCCGTGCTGCAGGGATTCTTGCAAAAAAGAAAAAGCTGTTCTCTGATGCTGAGCCTGAGAGATGCATGACAGCTGCTTTAGAGGACGCGCTGACAGACGACAAAGTAAGGAAGGATGGATTTTCAGCTCATTGTTGTGCACTTTATTCACTATGTTCCAAAGTGATTTTTTTGTTTTCACTTTTTGAATTGATATACTTTGATACACAGCATGAAGTGTAGTTTTCCATGTTCAGTGTAAGATCTGATCATTTCTCTGAAAAATGTTTGGATTGGCCATGGGGAGAGGGGCCAGTTGCACTGCACAATATAATATTAATTCAAACTAGAGTAGTGTCCGTTGACAACGTGTGTATTCAGACCGAGTCGGACTTTATGGTGTCTGCAGCAGCTTGCGATGAGTGCCTGTGGACCGGACTATATGCTGCCATGCCCGGAGTGTATCCTGGCATGTGGACTACGTTTTACTGGCACAGCTCAATTCTAGAACTGCTCATCCAAACAACTTCACAGGTACTGCACATCCTTGGGTCCTGAGCAGTAAACCTGCTGAATTTCATCTTCACACAGTGCCAGGTTCTAGAGATATTGGTGCCACAGACAGACAGAGAAACTGTCATAGATACATTAACTTAAATTAAGCAAACATAATTATTTGTTTTCTTTCATAATTTTCTTGACACGGAGGAACAGTGGACTTATTCGCCCTACAAAATAATGAAGAGCCCTGTGTGAGGCTAACAGTTTCCCCCCCTGCGTCCAGTGTTTGTATTAGGCTAGGCTAACAGTTTTCCCCTTTCTATTGCATTGTTATTGTAAGAAATTATGAGATAAGCCTTCCCCAAAAGAGCCACAGTTACTTCAACACTTATTAGCAAATAGGAGACATCAACACGCATTGCAAAGCAGATGGAAGAATGTCAGAGTCTACACACAGGACACAATTAATCTTGACCAGAGGAGCAAACGCTCCACCATAAACCAATCTCAGAGTCAGACGAGGTGCCAGCCTGGAGACACCCTCCCTATAAAGCTTAGAAGGAGGTTAGGAGGAAACTCTATGGACTAACTTTGGTGCAGCAGCAGAATATTCACAGTACTTGATTTAAGTGTCAACAGGTCAAATTGCACAGCATTATACAGGCTAAAAACGTCACTTAAAGACATGTTCATTTTTATTTCACACTAAATTATAGCATAAGGCAAGCTCAACATCATCTTGATTTCACTAATCATTTGTCCTGAACAAATTTCTACACCTGTTCAGTAAACTAGATTCAACGTTTCACTCATTCAATTTTGGAGTTAGTGAAAAACTAGCAGTTTCCCATTGCGTGTAATTTTTGTGTTATGGTAGGCTAACAGTTTCCCCCTTGCTTCATGTGTTTGTGCTAAGCTAGGCTAACAGTTTCCCCGTGTCCAGTGTTTGTGCTAAGCTAGACTAAGCCAGTTTGCAAACCTAGCAGATTGTCACAAGATCGAGCAACTTTTAAGACCTTTTAAGTTCCTCTTTTTTTTCTCTTTTTTTCATAAAAGAGTGACAAATCTACAGACTTTTTGAGCAGACTTCAGCTACTTTCACGAGAAGAAAGTCACCGAACGTCCTCCACGAATCTGTCCCTGATGACTGTGATTACAGCTCTCTGGGGGTGAGACAGCTACATGCAGTGTATTTTGTGAGTGTGTGTGGGACAGCGTAGGCAGACATGTTCAGTCCACCGCACAGCAGCCAGCCAAGAAAACCCGTCCTCCTGTATGCTAACTCTCTCTCTCTCTCTCTCTCTCTCTGTGACCACAGACATGAAACCAAAACTGTTCTTTTCATGTGTCTCTGAGGCAGATGCAGAAGGCAGAGAATTTATTTAAATGTCAGACCGTTCTGTCCTTCACTGTGTTTTTCTGACACTCGTGAAGAAAAGTAGAAAAAGCCTGGGTGTGCCGCACCATGCCATATTTTTCTGAAGCGATAGTGGATTTAAAGGACAGGAGCACATTGTACTGTTAGCAAAGAAGTCTTGGTTCTGAGTTCCACTGATGTCTCCAGTCTATGTTTTATCTATATTTGGCAGCTATTTAAGAAAAGAAACCTGTTCTCACTTGTCATGTTTATCAGATGTGGCCCTATTTTGTCTTTGACCTTTTCACGAGGTTTCTAATTTTCCTGCTTATTGTTGCCATTATTGGCTGAAACTTCAGTACATGAGAGTTAATTTAAAGTTTTTTTTTTTCCTACTGTCAACACATTCACTCATACGAAAACTTCCACAGCAACACTTACGGGTAAATACAAGAGTTGATTGATAAGTTGTGACCCCACCATAGAACATTATAACTAGCTCTAAATCAGAGGCTTTATTTACATAATTGCCTTCCAACTTGACACACTTCTCTCAACAAAGCTGATATGACATCATCGTCTGAGGTCAAACAGCTTCCAGCAAAAGCCTTTTTTATGGGAGGAGGAGGTGGAAGTCTGAGAGTGCCAGCAAACGGGGCATTTAGGTGAGGTGGAAGGAGAAATATTTCAGCTGAAGAGACTGATGTTTTGGCTGAGCAGAGTCTGATCATTAGAGGGACATTTAAGCCAGCCAGACAGGTTGGGTACCCTGAGGGACATTTATGCAGACCAAGGAATACTTGGGCTAATCTGAGGGACATTTATGCTAATGAAGGAACATTTAAGCCAATCAGATGAACTGGAGGGACACTGAGGCTGACCAGAGTGACATTCAGGGCAAACAGAGGTACATTAAGCTGACAAAGTTATATTTAGGTCAACCATAGAGATATATAAGCTGACCAGAGGGACATTTAGGCTGTTCAGAGGGACATTAAGGGCAAACAAAGGGACTTTTAAGCTGATCATAGGGACATTTAGGGCAACCACAGGGACATATAGGCTGACCAGAAAGACATTTAGGCTGAGCAGAGGGACATTTAGGCTGACTAGAAGGACACTTATGGTGACCTGAGGGACCTTTATGTGGACCAGAAGGACATTTAGACTGGCCAGAGGGACATTTATGGTGACCTGAGGGACAACTGAGAGGGGATGTGTGGATGTGTGATACCTAAGGATGAGCGAGTATACCAGTATCTGTATCTGTTCAACCAACTAAATTATCCATATCTGTACTCAGATGGGCGGGCTTAACATGGAAGTGGGTGGGGCTTGACCCAAAAGTTTGGTATTGTTTGGTAAGCTTGACATGGATATGGGTTGCTCAGAAGTTGCTAACTTGCTATATTTATTATTTATTAGGAAACGTTTTACAGAACACCCTCAGAATTGAGCTTCAGATCAATGTTTCTGATCAGAGCCAGAGAACTATTCAACAAGTTTTTATAAACTTGAATGAACTTCAGTCAATCAATGAACACGTGCAGTATTAACAAGTATGAAGTAAAATAAATGCATGAACTAGAGTTTTCATACTCAACCTAACTTTCTTTTTTATTGATTTTTTTTTTTTTTAAATTTAATTAAAAAATAAATTTAAACACTGAACAGTGTGACGTTTGTGCATGTGATCAGGACTTTAACGTTTTTTGGGGTTTCTTTTGGAGGGGGAGGCGGTACCTTTCATTTACAAAACAGTTTTATGTGGTGTGGCTGTGGCTGTGTGTGTGTGTNTGTGTGTGTGTGTGTGTGTGTGTGTGTGTGTGTGAGTGTGTGTGAGAGAGAGAGAGAGAGAGAGAGAGATTGTTCTCATTATAGTCCAGATTCATAAATGATAGCGCATGATTTATCGCATCGCTGTGCGCAAATATGGCAAAACCATGTTCCCTCATTCATAAATGCCTGTTAGCAACATATTTTAGCGTTAGCCTTGAAAGAGGCTAAGAATATTTCCTTATTTACATGTCACTGTAGCTATTCACAAACCAAACCCACATGCTAAAATTAAGACCTGCTTCATTCCGGTGGTGAAGCGGTATGAAATCTGGGTGACGTTTAAAACTTTATTTGCCTCACATGTGTTAGTGATCAATAACTTTGACAGATAAACTCACTCAGCTGATCAGTCAGTTTTTAAATGGTAAGTTTTGATCTGATCTCACGCTCTTGTGCACTCCACCTGCTGTGCTGCGCGTCTGACTTCCTCACACACACACACACAACACACACACCTTCCTGCATGTGCGATCACACACAACGGTCTGTATGTGTGTGTGTGTGTGTGTTTGTGTGGCTGTCCTATCACTAAACAACATGGACACAGCTACCCAGTGAGGAGTTTCCTTCAACACGAGTATAGATGTTAACGCATTTTGCTCAGATGATACTTGTCTTCATAAAAAGTACATTATCCGTAACACATACTTGTTTCATCTGAGTACTCGGCTCATCCCTAGTGATACCTAAAGTTTCAAAAATAATAATAAAAATAATATTCCAGGTCCAGGTGTAAAATCCAGGTGCAGTCCAAACTAACAACCGCAAAATAAATCATTCCTGTTTGTAAAGTTACCTTTGAGTTTTGGTGACACTGTACCAGACGTTACCATTAACTGTGGCCTCAACATTTTGGAGGCCGCAGTTAATGGTAACGTTGTATTGGACTCCATTACAGTAAGAGGTGTTCCCTACGTTTTATCCTACACATATGTAAATGGATGTGGACAAAGCATTAGTAACACCTTTCAGCATAATGCGGTCCAATCCATCAGCCATTATACCTGCTGCTTTTGCGTCTGTAATCAATCAAGCCCTCCATCAAGAAACAAATAAATAAAGCGGCGATCACATAAAGCAACGCTGCTGCTGCTAGAAAGCTGCTAGAAAGCAACGACGAACTCCAACAGATCTAAAGGATGTATAGAGGACAAAGAAAGCTGCTTTCAATCAACCTTGTCACTGCCATACTACCTCTGTCATCATATAAATGCTGGTGTGTGTGTGTGTGTGTGTGTGTACCTTGATTAAATGAATGGCAGCCACCAATTGAGCTGTCCGTGCGAGGTGTTTGGGGTGATGCATTATATGACTACTCTGTGTGACTGCGTCAAAGGCTGTGTGCCTAATGCTGGATCAAACCAGGGAAAACGCATCGATTTGATGCCCTCGCAGCTATCATAATATTTCCTGCAGCTTTTAAGAAGTCCTTGAGTCGCCTTGACGTCAATGGAGGACTCGCAGGATAATATCCATCAAGTGCGTGTATGAGGACAGCGGCTCTGCAGACATCAAACGCCTAAAAATAGGTCTGTCATTTTCCCAGAAGCTCTAGGTCAAATATTTATCTTAACAAGTCAATTTGGTCCGTTACTGACTGCTTTTGACTATTTTAAAGTCTAAAAAAAAATCTTCTATAAAATTTGGATTTGCCTGCTGTAATCTGCGTTAGATTCTGTATTGTTTAAAGATACCGCCACTCATTTTTTGGAGAATTTATGCTGGAAATACATTCAATTAACAGATTTTTTTCCTTTTTTTTTTTTTTCCTCGTGTTTTTGGAAGGCACTCAGAGAGCAAATACCTCCAAAGCCCAACAGGCCTGTGTCCCAGCAAACATTTTTAATCTGCCAGATGTGGATCAATATTTGCATCTGGACTAAACTGCTCCTGTCGCTAGTCCATCACAGGATACACCTGACTGAATTGGTTGAATCATTATGCCTTGATTTTGGAAAATTTGCCAGAAAATACTGGAAAATGCCCCAGTTATTAATTCTGTATCTGGATCTGCCTCCAAATCTGAGCTTTAGTTAACCAAAGACTTAACCGATCTACAACATTTCATTTACATCTATCTCTTATTTTTTGAGATATTCTGCCTACAGATAGATAAACATAACTGTTGTATGTATGTTACAACATGTACATTATACAGTACATGAGGGCTATAATCAGGATTTTAGGGATACTGAGTTCAGCAGTAAGTCTGCCAAAAAAATTATCTGGTTTATCTAATTATCAAATTATTTGGATTTGTTCACATTATGTTCATTCGTTTAACTTTTCAAAAGTATTTTCTTTAATTTTTTTTAAAAAAAAAGCTTATCTCCACAAACCTTCAGGTTTTCCTTTTCACGTTCTTGTTGAAAAAATGAAAACTTTTAATTTATATCAGATAAGTAAAATGAAATGAATAAAGTCATAAACACAGGGAAATTAATTAGTTGGTGCAACCGGTTTTCAAGGACAGCGATGAATGTAAACCTCATAATGTTATAGCCATCTCTCTTAGTCACAAGCGAAGATGGTAAATGCTACCTGAGCTGTTGGAGGAATCTATATAAAAAGAAAAGAAGACGGATAAAATAGTGCAAGAAGCTGTAATGTTACCGTTGAATTCATAGAAGGTCATTAGCTTAAGAAAAGGGCTTTTAAAGCTTTCCCTCCAATGGATAATAGAATTTATTGAAAGTTGCATTTGTCCCCGTACCATCCTGAGGAGTTGGGATTTTTTTAACTGTGGGGGGNTTGATTTGACAGTAATGTCTCATAATACACTCCTACTGCGTCGGCCCGATTCACGCCTCCAGGTGACAACGGGATGTGGCCTAGCAAAAGCAGAGCCGACTGACTTTTTCTGCCCGTCTGAAGCACTTTAACCGGCGTTGTTTTCCTTGATAGGAGACATAATTCAGCGACGATGGGAGCAGCAGCGAGATGAATGTAAATGAAGCGCAGAAACGTGTTTTCAGAGAGAGAGAGAGAGAGAGAGAGAATGAGGAAAGATAAAATAAAATGGAGATGAACTGATAAACGCACAAAGGTTCTGAAAATTGAGCATCTTTGAATGGAGATAAAAACAAGCGCAACACATTAATATGCATGGAATAAAAAAAAACAAAACAAATAAGACAGAGAGCTGCCAGGTGTGAGGAGAGGTTTTGAAGTGATGCAGCGATTACAAAAAATAAAAATAAAAGATAAAAAATAGAGCAACAAGATAAAACACAAATTTAACTGTTTGACTTTTGAAGACTTCA
Source organism: Lucifuga dentata (assembly GCA_014773175.1). Classification (NCBI taxonomy): domain Eukaryota; kingdom Metazoa; phylum Chordata; class Actinopteri; order Ophidiiformes; family Bythitidae; genus Lucifuga; species Lucifuga dentata. The sequence continues at coordinate 52,156 of VXCM01005316.1, forward strand.
TTGTGTAAAATGAGAGTTAAAACTCCTGTCAACATGTTTTCCCTCACGTCATTTCTCCGGGGAGAAGCCTGGGTCTTAATGAAGTGCTGTTTATTTTAGGTAGTGAACAGCAAAATAAGATTTGAGTGAATTTCTGCAAATTAAGAATGATTTTCAGATGTTCTTTTTTTTTAATTTTATTTTAAGGATGATTTTTTTTTTTTTTTTTTTTNTTTTTTTTTTTTTTTTTTTAGCTTTTCAACTCCATTGAAGGCTATTAATTCCAAGAAGTAAAGTTGCTACTTTAAGTGCCAATTTACATTTATAACATCATTTAGAACATATCTCCACTACCTAAGAAGTCATAGTGTATCATTCTATTTTTACCTCTAATACTTCTATTGAAATATCCAGATTAAGATGTTGTGTCTCTTTCAAATAAAGGACCTTACTGGCGATTGTGGATGTTTGAGCCCAATACATACAACCTGCATACATGTTATATTACTGACAACCATTTCCCAAAATATACTAGTTTAGTGGCAAATTTTAGAATTGTTTTTCCTACCTTCCAGGCAGCCCACTGGTTTCAGTTTATTCTGCTATGCTATTAAAATCAACTTGTAGAGACTTAAAACACGCTTGAGATACGTGATCAATCACAAAGAACAATATGTCTATTAGATTTTTTTAACTTTAACTGTAACTTTATGTAACTGATCCAACACAGAGCTGCATGGAAGCCGATGTATTTCTCTGTCAGGAAATATAGTCCCAAGAGAAGTTGGCTTTTACAGAGAAATTATAATGACTGTCCCTTCTAGAATCGTGCAAAAGTGTTAGCAGGGTGAAACATTGAATTTTAAGGTGAACATTTGATTTTGAAAGATTAGGGGAGTTGAAAAAATAACAGGAAAACTAAAATACAATTTTAAGTTTGGAAATTGGTTGTCAATAACATAACATGTACGTGGGTTGTATATATCAGGCTGAAACATACACGATCGCCGGTATGGTCCTTTAAATACACTGGCGCATCTAATTGGCTGATGACACCGATTAGTTTTAAATTCAGGATAAAATTTGTTGAACCATGAGGAGCAGGAGCAAAACTTTCTGTGTTAACCAGTCAGTTCTGGAACTTTGACAGCGCCGCTTGCTTCACATAAAGTCCAGGGAGGAAGAGTGAAAGTTTGGTCCACCAACGTTCCACAACCTGAAAGACAAACCCTAAAGATATTTGACAGATAGAAACATAGATAGAAATCGTTGGATGGATGCATTACCGTTAGTGAAATATATTGGTCCATGACGAAGGATGTGTTTATATATAAACAGGATCTCCGATGCAACCTTTCTGTCGCTTCTTCTTCCTGTGTGTCTTCTTTTCTTCATGGATCTGTGCTAATAAATTCACTGTCAGCATGCCACTGTGGAACATGAGGTGAGAACATCAGGTGGGGGAAGCTGACAGGGGGTGAACGTCAATGAGACAGGGTGAAGACACGTTGACAACATGCGAGAGATTGCTTTAATTGATTTGTTATTTTTTTTTAATTTGTCTGCGAGATGAGTAAAACTTTAATGAGCCCTGCAGAGAAACTTGACATTGTCGAAGCGGCAAATAGTAACAGGATACAACAAAGGCAAGTGGGATATAAATAAGATGAAAGGTGTGTGTGTATGTGTGTTGGGGGGTGGTATTAAAACAGATGAGGTTAGCATGTGTGACTGAAGAAAGTTCTCTGAGTTCTCTGCTTTAGTGGAATATGACAGCTTCCACCGGATGGATGCTGACTTGCTTCTCTGCCGTAGACTCGCTGCAGTTTTCAGTTTTTGACTGACATGATCTCTCCAAGGCAGTTGGAGGAATTAGCAAACTAAATAGCTGCAGAAGGCCACACCGCCACTAGGGGGCTCCCAACTGAGTAAACTGTGAATGTTAAAATCCTTTGTTGCTTTAATTTTTCTCAGAATTTAAGAATAAAGCTACTGATATGCCTACTGCTACTACTAGCACTAAGGCCGTTTTCACACCTAGTTTGTTTGCAGTGTTTGTTTAGGACCCTGGAGCGTTTCCTCCTTCAAGGACCATACCGGCCATTTTGCATGTTTGAGCCATATATATTCAATTTTCATACTCGTAACATTACTGACAATCATTTCCCAAAGCATACTACTGGAACAGTGAATTAAAAATGTTTTTCCTAACCTTCCAGACCTCCACTGGTTTCAGTTTATTCTGGTACGCTATTAAAATCAACTTGTTGATACTTGAAACATTCTTGGGATAGGTAATCCATCATCACTAACAACATGTGTATTCAGGTTTTTGTTTTTTTTTGTTTGTTGTTTTGAAGTTTCATAATTTTAGCGCTTGGAGCATGGAGTGAAGGTATGTCTCCACCAGGGAATATAGTCCCAAAAGAAGACCTGTGTTTATTGAAAAATTTAAATGACCGTGACTTCATAAGGCTTCATAAGGCTAACTATTAGCAGGAGAAACATTGATTTTTAAGGTGGGTGTATCGCTTGAATATTTGATTTTGAAAGATTAAAAGGTTTTGCAAAATATCAGGAAAGCTGAAATACGGTTTCATCCTTTGGGAAATGATTGTCAGTAATGTTACGTGTATGAAAATTGAATATATTAGGCTCAAACATGTAAAATGGGTGGTATGGTCCTTTAAAGCTTCTTTTTCCACTGTTTGACCTGGTATTATGTCTTTATTGAGACAAAAAAAATTATGTAATTTTAGACTTTAAGTGCAGTAAAGAGTGCAGAGTGATCTGAAAATGTTTCCTGTTGTCAGTTCTTCATTGCAGCACTTATTCATGTGAAAACTGAATATATTAGACTTAAACATGCAACATGGCTGGTGTGATCCTTTAAGATTGGTTTGTTTGGGCGTACGCAAGCACAGCAATTGAACCTGACTCTGCACCAAAACAACTGGACCGAGGCCACCTTTAGGAGATGGTCTCGGTCCAGTTCCAATCACTGTGGAGAAATTTGTTTGTGGTGGGAACATGATCCGCACGGGTCCCGAACAAAGTACAAGGAAATCTATCGATCTATTGATTGTTCTAGTACAGAAAAGGGTTGAATGTTGCGAACACTTCATTAAAACTGTGGTAAAGTTTGTTTTACGTTAGACGCTCATCATATATCCGCTTCTTAAAACCATTAACTGTGTCGAGCATAAAAAAACTTTACCATAGTTAAACTACACCTTTGATTAGCCATAGCAACTGAAACATGCTGTGAAGTGGTCGTAACATATCAAACTTACCTAACATGTCTTTGGATGAACATGTTGAAGGTTAGCGTGTGGTCGTATGCGCTCAGCATAAACCCCATTCTCCTGTTGTGAAGGCAGCATGTCTTTTTCACCTCATATGAAGCAACATACAGAAACAGGCCGTTTTCTAGATGGTGTTTTTAAGTCAAATCCTGCTTCTGCTGTCATAGTTTTCTGGTATATGAACCACATTTTGATGATGGCTAGGAAAAAAATCTAATTTATGTGTATGTCCAATGTTATTTAGCTTTCCTGGCATAGTAAACTTCTTTCTGTTTTGATTTTGTTACTCCCGTCCCTACACACTTCTGACCAATGTCACATGACATTTGTTGATATATTTCGGTCCAAATGAATTTTTGTCCTGTGTGAAACGGAACCAAACCAACCAGTAAATATAACGTAACAATTTAGTCCCTGATTCAGACCAGAGCAAACGGACTACAATTCTGAAAAACACCCTAATAGTAGTAGCAGTAGTAGCAGTAGTAGTAGTAGTAGTAGTAGTAGTAGTAGTACCACTGTGATGACTGCAAACACAAAAATCACCTTAGCAACCCTGAACTGTACCCTAGCAACTACCCAGAATCACCAAGCACATCTTAGTAACCACCTAGCAACACCCTTGCAGACACTTGAAACATCCTAGCAGCCACCTCAAACTACTCGCTACATTAAGCTATAATGCCATAGCAACCACCAGCTAAAAACTTAGCAACCACATGTGACCAACCACTTTGCAAGTTATTCACATTTTGCTGTCAGTAATACAGCGACTTTATGCTGTTTTACTATAAAACAGAGTTTTATGGTAATCATAAAACACATTTTTATCATCATAAATTAGTATTTGGTCACCAAACTAAATTAAATCATAGAACTGTAAGGAATCAATTTACAGAATGTTGATGTGAAAAGCAAACAATATGATGGAAAGTTTATGGATTTGAGAGAAATTAATATGGCATGTGTGTGTGTGTGTGTGTGTGTGTGTGTGTGTGTGTGTGTGTGTGTGTGTGTGTGTGCAAGGGTCTCTTTTGGGGCCCATACTGTATAAAGACTAAAAATTCAGATAAAACCTAAATTAAAAATCATAACACAACTCCCCAAAGTCTATTTGCAATGTTTTTCTTTTGATCTCGGCGGGAATCTGAACGTGTGAATGTGAAGATTAATTTGAGGACGAAAAAATGAAAAACAGGAGAAAATCTGTTGTCTTCGGTTTAAAACAAAAAAGCAGGAAAGCTATAAAAAGCGTGTGACGTGGTTAGATAAATACAATATCTCCTCCATTTACTTTTTCCATCATTGTCTTTGACTGTGTGTGTGTGTACAGCAGCATGGCTGTTTTGTGTGTGCGTGTGTGAGGTTTAATAAGTCTGCCACTGTAATAGAATGACCCGGCGCTGCTGACAGCACACTCGGCTAAACTGGGGCCGCGTGCACATCTGCCACTGTAGCCCTGCCACATAATTGTTCAATTTACTGTACAGCCAATATCCCTGCACCGTAATTGAATATGACTTTGTCCTGTTTGAGTAATCTCTTCGTTTCATGCCATGACCCCTGAGAGAGACAGAGAGAGACTGGGGGGGGGTAAGTAAGTAAAATGCATCTTGTAGATATAAAGCATGTAGGTCACATTGAGCTGCTGAGCTTCTGGCAATGAGATCTTTGCTGTTGACATCATGGCAAGGAGAGAGAGAGAGAGAGAGAGAGAGAGAGAGAGAGAGAGAGAGAGAGAGANACTGCCCATTGAAAATGTACCTGTTCGGACCGGGCCGGACTTTAGGGTGTGCGCCGCAGCCTGCCATTAGTGCCCGTGGATCAGCGCATATGCTGCCATGTCCAGAGTGTATCCTGCCACGTGGACTACTTTTTACCAGCACAGCTCAATTCGACGCTCATCCAAACAACTTCACGTGACACTGCATGTCCTTGGGTCCTGAGCAACAAACCTGCTGAATTTTAACTTCACACAGAGCTGTTGGTGCTACAGACAGTATTTTCCCACCTCAAATGAACACTAACACTGTTTTTTATACACTCATTCATTCATTCATTCATTCATTCATTCATTCACACAATCAATCACTTTTATGCTGCTGTTAATGAAACATCACTTCCTGTTGATTTTTCACAATAAATTTGAATAGTAAAAGGACGGATTCCTGGCAGACAGAGCACTGGGAATACTTGGAGATTTCCCGTTGCGTTGCTGCATGTCAGCCATTTGTCGCGTGTGCAAAAAACAAGAGGTCTCCATGCTCCTGAGTTCATGTGTTCGTACTCCATGTTCTTGTGTGATTCTTTTCAAAATCCCCTCCTCACTTGTTTAATGATGTATTCAAGTGTTCAACTTGTAAAACGACAGCAGTAAACCTGCTCATGTTTATCACTGATATTCACCACTGTGTCAGCTGATCAACTTCCTGTCGGTTCAACTGGGAAATTTTGAGTTTAGGAGTTGAGGAGGAGCGCCTGAATGCACCATCAGCTTTGTTGTACATATATGTGTGCATGTGTGCGTGCTTGGACCATCTGGTGTGTGTGTGTGTTTATCATTCTTCCTCTTAAGTTCTTCTGTCCAATCAGAAAAGGTCAGCCCTGGCTGGAGTTGGGATGCGTTCATGTGAACGTGAAATGTGATGAGTGAAACGTTGCTGCTAATTTGATGCTCAGTTGAAGGCGTTAGCATTTTAGCTTCAATAAATCATTATCACATTAATTTTCACACATTAGGATAATTAGCATGAACAAATGAGACCATTGATGTGCAGAATGGCAGCCTGAGTGGCTCTCTGCTCTGCTGCCTTTAATGCAATCAGACAGCGGCTGAGACTCGGTTAGAAAACTGCACGAAAACAGGAAGTGGGTAACCGTCAGGCCAATACAAAGAAATCATAGTGACATTTACTCGTGTGTTCTATATTCATTATAAGTTTGTCATTCATAAATCATGGAACTATTTCAAGTTATTCACATGTCACAAGTCATTTTGCCTTGTTGAGTTCTGAAAGTCAGATTTTTTTCAAAGTGAAAATTTTTGCCATTGTAGTGAGATTATTTCATTATTTATGGTACAAAGCAACTGATTTTCTAAATTTCTAGAAATGAGCATCAGGGAACAAACAAAACAAATCAGATTACTCTCTGTCACACTTGATTAAGTATCTGGAAAATCTACGTACATACCTTAAGATACCTTGTTATACACAAAGAAAAAGAAAAGTCGCTCAAGGGCAAATTTTGCCCCAATGGTGGTGCTAGAGGAGAAGTCAGAGGTTCACAGAAGTCTTTAGAAATCATCCCATCAAGAACAGAAATATAAACATTCATGGAAATCTGCCCTGCAGTTTTCGCGCTCTGCCACTGTGACATGTTTGATGATTCAAATAAGCACAAAATCAACCAAAACTGCCATCTGCAGCACTGCTTCCACAACCAGAAATGACTCAGACTCCTTCAGACTTCCTGACAGCAGCTGGTTTGTGCTGAAAAAGCTGCACAGCAGCAAGACTCAATAACAAAGTGATTTGATGAGATGTAGATTTTTTTAGTTTTTTTTCTTTTCTTTTTTTTTTGTTTTTGCAAATGCAGGGCCCAGCCAAAACAGTGCTTCNCCCCCTTGAGGAGGCGTGAATGGATCGCCACAGAAAAGCTGCAGCGTTTCTAAAAACTGATTATGGTTTACTTAGAGCGAGCAGCGTGTTACTGTGAGACCATCCTTCATCACTGCACACTGATAATATGCAGCCACCACACACAGCGACACACTCCAGGGACTCTGTGTATGTGTGTATGTATGTGTGTGCGTGCGTGTGTGTGTGTGCGTGCAGAGGGAGGACCTTGTACTTTATCTAATGCCCCCCTCTAGCAGTGCCGTGGGTGTGTGTCCTCCCTGAGAGGATCCACCGCTGCTCTGTATTGGGAATGAAACTCGTCCTCTCTCTCTCTCTCTCTCTCTCTCTCTCTCCCTCTCTCCCTCCCCCCTCTTGTGAATTAATTTTCTTTGAGCCAAGAGTCGGATTTAAACTTAATAAGGACTTAGATGTACACTCCTCCTCCCTCTCCTTTATTCCACATACTGCACATCACTCACGTGTGTGTGTGTGTTCATCCCTCACTCTGACTAATAGTAACTAGGTGACGCCCTACACTGTAAAACAATCTGCATCTTATTAACTCATTATCTGTTACTGAGTGTTAAAACACATAAGCTAGATATTTTTAAGGGCTCATGATGGACTCTAGGTGACGTTTCTGACATGAGGATTAATAACAGGAAGACCCAGTCGACGTTTGTGATGCGTGATGGCCGCAATGCGTATCCTGTATTCACTTCAAATGCTACTTAAGCTCAGTATAATGTTCATAAGACCTTCAAACATGGTGGGGGCAGTTGGGGCAGTTGTGTCAACTTTTGTCAAGACAGCACAGAGACAACCAGAAATATGTCTGGAAGCAGAGTGGAATTTGTTTAACAGCCTGACGTAGCATCCTGACCGTCTCCGCTTCTCTCGCCATCTGATCCCCTCGCCTGGCACCATCTTTGTTTACCGTGTGTTCTGCTGCCAAACACAAATGCTTTGTGTTTTGGTTGGAGTGGCTATAGTTATTAATCCTCCACATAGACATGAAGCACACAGCTAAATATCTGATAATGGTTCTCATATAGAAACTGTGTGGAAGTGTATTCATACTTTAAAGGACCATACCGGCGATCGTGCATGTTTGAGTATATAAACAACCTGCATACGTGTTATGTTACCGACAACCAATTTCCAAACTATAAAACTGTGTTTTAGTGTCAGGTGTTAACACAACAACAACACAACAAAGTTGTGGAACCATTTGATGAGGCATCACCATGCCACCGCAAAGTCTGCAGCACCAACTGAATCAGGAGGTCAGAATTGATATCCAGC
>VXCM01005317.1:0-15172 GCA_014773175.1 Lucifuga dentata
GGACTTACAATCATACGTTAGATTGCCTTCAACTCGTTGCAAGTTATAAGGCCGGGTTGTAGCAAAATTAACACTACTGAGAGCCAGTGCTGCCGCAGCCAAACGGGGCGCCGCCATGTCAGTATCTATATAAATATATATATATATATAGAGAGAGAGAGAGAGAGAGATAAAAGAGGGAAGATGGTCAGGACTGAAGGGGTGGAGGTACCAGAAGGCAGGATTGCAGACATAAAAGACAGTTACAAGTACCTGGGTATCCCACAGGCCAGTGGGAGCCATGATGAGGAGGCAAGGGGGTCAGCCACAGCCAAATACCTCCAGAGAGTGAGACAGGTCCTAAGAAGCCAGCTCAGTGGTAGAAANCCACAGCCAAATACCTCCAGAGAGTGAGACAGGTCCTAAGAAGCCAGCTCAGTGGTAGAAATAAGACCCAGGCCATCAACATGTACACACTACCAGTCATCCGATACCCAGCTGGAATAATAAGCTGGCCACAGGAAGAGATGGACGCCACAGATGTCAAGACATGAAAACTCCTCACAATGCACGGAGGGNTGGCCACAGGAAGAGATGGACGCCACAGATGTCAAGACATGAAAACTCCTCACAATGCACGGAGGGCTCCACCCAAAGTCCAGCGAAAAGAAGGGGGCAGTTGGCTAGTGAGTGTCAGAGCCACTATCCAGGATGAAACAAGGAGCATCCAAGAATACATCAGGAAGATNTAGTGAGTGTCAGAGCCACTATCCAGGATGAAACAAGGAGCATCCAAGAATACATCAGGAAGATGCCCCCCTAGAACAAACCACTAAGTGAATACCTCAGGCAGCAGAAGACCGAGGGTGATGAGGAACAAGAAGAGACATTATGGAAGACCAAGCCCCTCCATGGGATATACCATCGGCAGATAGAGGGACTGGCTGATATCACGAAATCCAACCAGTGGCTAGAAAAGGCTGGTCTGAAAGACAGCACAGAGGCTCTGATCATGGCAACACAAGAGCAGGCCCTCAGCACCAGATCCATAGAGGCAGGGGTCTACCACAGCAGACAGGACCCACGGTGCAGGCTGTGCAAAGACACCTCTGAGACAGTCCAGCACATAGTAGCAGGGTGTAAGATGCTAGCTGGGACAGCATACACTGAGAGGCATAACCAGGTGGCTGGGATAGTGTACAGGAACATCTGTGCCAAATATGGACTGGAAGTCCCTAAGTCCAAATGGGAGATGCCACCAAAGGTGGTTTAGAACGGCAGAGCTAAGGTCCTGTGGGACTTCAAGTTCCAGACAGACAAGCAGCTGCTGGCTAACAAGAAGCAGAAGATGGCAGTTGTGATCGATGTTGCAGTCCCAGCTGACAGCAACATCAGGAAGAAAGAGCACGAGAAGATCGAGAAGTACCAAGGACTGAAAGAGGAACTGGAACAAACATGGAAGGTGAAGTCCAAAGTGGTCCCAGTGGTAATTGGAGCACTCGGGGCTGTGACCCCCAAANATGGAAGGTGAAGTCCAAAGTGGTCCCAGTGGTAATTGGAGCACTCGGGGCTGTGACCCCCAAACTGGGAGAGGTGGCTCCAAGAGATTCCAGGAACAACATCTGAGGTCTCTGAACAGAAGAGTGCAGGCCTAGGAACAGCTAAGATACTGCACAGAACCCTCAAACTCCCAGGCCTCTGGTAGAGGACCCGAGCTTGAGGAAGACACAAACAACCACCCCGTGGGGGGGGTNAGAGGGAGATTTTTTTTTTTTTTATGATAAAGGTAGTAATTTTCTGTTATTTTAATTCAAATGGAAATGACAAGAAATTCCAACTTATTAAAACACCACAATCATCCACAAAGCACCAATGTCCTGATGCTTTTCCTCTTCTTAAATAGTGGTCATGAACTACAGTACCTCTGATGCAGTGGTGGAGCTGGCAGAGCCAGGGATTGGCCATAACTACCACAGACAAATGCCTGGCCACTGGGGTGACCATTTCTGCCCTGCCACCTCAGCACACCGGAGCTCGTTAAAGCATAGAACTCAGCTGTGCTGTTAAGCTCATGCTCACTGGTTAAACGCAACAGCCATGGGCAGAAACAGCTGAGCTGGAGCTTCATGTGTTCTCATGGTTTCAGACTAGTTTTTACAAGTTTAAGAACAGACACAAAGGTTTTGCATAATAATGTAATATAGATTCAGAAATTCCCATTTTCTTTTTTGCTTCAAGATTTGCTTATGTTTCTTTCAAAGACGATAATAAATTACCATTATTTCTGCTGAATAGACTATTTTTAGATAATTTTCCCTGATTTTAGCTAAATGCAAGCATACTCTAAACTCTGTTGCATTGTCTAAATACCTAATGTGTTGGAGCTCATTACACAGTCCTTGATGCCTGAGTGAGTGACTGAAAAAGGTAATATTTGGCCTCAACACTGCAACACGCAGAAAAAACCTGAACAAAACACCAATTAAGGTGCCACCCCAAAAGAGAACACTGGTCTCAGCCTGGCCACCCCTAAGAAAATTGTCTGGCTCCGCCACTGCTCTGATGCCAATTAATCCTAGCCAGTCCTTTAACTAGGACTACCTAAAGCTGCCTGCATTGGTGATGGTGTGTGATGCTTCATTCTGTGTCTTCATGCTGTGTCTGGGTCCAGTAGGTAGTATAGTCCCTTTAGTAGTCTCTTTAACCCATCAGATCTGGCCCTCTAAACTGGGAATTTAAGGGGCTTACATGCAGTTAAATCCTCAAGATTGGAGCTATCAGCTGCCTGTTTAAGAGATTACACTCTCCAGTCTCTTATTTTCACCTCTCTGTTTTGGTGGAACAGTGGGATATGTTGAGAGTGGTCGTGAGAGACATGTCTGTGCTTGAAGTCTCTGGAGGGAGGAAGCGCTGCTAAATGAGTGTTGAGAAGCTTGATTAAGTAGAACATGACCTCGTGCTGTGCAGCTGAATACAGGGATAAGGTTTCAGATAAAATCTTGAAATTGTTGTATTCAGAAATAGCTAAATAGGGCATGGCATACATAGAGTAGGATAGGATTACATTTTTGTGTAATACATGTATATGAAACACTCAGAGGTCAGCTGTTGGCACATTGCTGGTCAATGGAAGAAGCTTATGCTCTATTTCTCTGGTGGAGATGTGCAGAAATGGAAGTAAATGATACTGAATCTTTAATGAGAGTCTGAAATCTTGGTGCCACTGTGTCACTAGCTGCAATACCTCTCATCCTCATCTGTGTAACACTAAACAAGTCAGATCACTAGCTTCAAACTCTTTTATCTCCAATCCACTATGCATGCTCAGCCTACAGCCTCCGCTTAAATATATAACATAAGCACCAATGTTAGTTGCCAATCTCTGATCTCTAAGAAACTACATATAAATAATGGAAAGCAGGATCCTCACTATGGTTTCCTCCATGGTGGTGTTAAATTGATCGTTCTAATGGTGTTTTAAAACTCTTCATTAGCCTGTTAAAGCAGTGAGTCAGTATGACATTAGATGCATGACTGGACTGAGTACCAATGATTGACTGATTGACTGACTGACAGATAGACAGACTGGGCTCTGGGGGCAGATTGTATCCATAAACTATTAGGAAGGTAAGTTGTGTTAATAAAAAGTGATGGTTGGATGATTACATGTTATAGCTGGCTAACTAACTAGCATATCGATATTACTTAATCATAAAACTGATCAGACATGTTGGTAATGTACTGATCAGCCTCTGGTCAGAGTGTGGCAGGATTGGGTCTGTGGCTTCAATCATTGCATATTTATATTTGTAAGTATTCATTGGGCTCTTGCAGCCCATATAAACCATTGGTCTGGATAGAGTGACTTGCTTTGTGTGTGACTAGTCGACCACATCCCTCACAATAGACCAAAAAAAGGGGGTGACTACCTTCTGACAGAGAATTTTATCTCTGTGAGATCACAGCAGTTGGCTATTGACAGCATGTACTGGACAATTATGAGAAGAGCGTTTTGAACTTGGTGCAGAGAAATACTGTTTAGTCTAATTTAACCCTCTATTAATCCCTTCCTCACTGCAAAACTGATGCCTCTTCAGTGGAGCTTTCTGGTAATTATATGCAATCTAGCTCAGTGGTTCAACCCTACCCCTGCTGTACTCAGTGCACTGCTGCTCTTTTTGCTTCCCCTCGCCATGCTTTGTTTTTAACAATCACATTATCCCTCCCTCTAAACTGTCCCATCACATGTTTGGTTAAACTAATTTTGGTGCTTCTGACATCCCGCACCAGGATCTATATTTCTTTGGCAAAGTGCAAGACAGAACGACAGATAGAGGGAGGGGGGAAAGTGAGGGGGAGAAGGGGGTGCAGAGAAATGGAGGGAATGTTTGATGAAAACAACAGATCTCTGCTCCCTAATCCTTTTGTGTCGACAGTGTTAATCCATCCTAGCAAACCCATCCCCCCACCTCAACCCCCACCCCCAAACCCAGCTTCTGCACGATGTACCAAGCACTCCCACCACATAAACAACCAACAGTGTTGTTGAAACCAATACCCGTCCCCCCCAGTCAGTCAAATGGAAGTGCACAGTAGTCATAGTAGCCCCTTGACAAACAAGCAATTCAAGCTCAACTCTGTCCCTGCTTTAATCTGTTAATCTTTGTAGCCGCTGGGAAAATATGATCTATTATATATTGTTCGCTTTGTCTATGCAAGCATATTTTAATCTTGCATCAGAATTTCTCTGTATGTGTACTGCAAATTTGAAAGTGCCATTTTCTTTTTAGTGAATTTTGCATTTGTTCTGCTTTGTTTTGACTACTGTACATGTATTGAATGCACTTGAGAGCAACACGATGGATTCACTGCTAGTGTTTTGTGTGTGTGTGTGTGTGTGTGTGTGTGTGTGTGTGTGTGTTGTGTTGTTTATGAGCTGTAAGCGAGAGGGAAGGGAGGAGGAGATGTTGCGGAGGGGAGCGCTAGGTTGCCGGGGGGGAAGAGGAGGTTGTGTCTAATGAGGTCACACCCTGGCAACCCTCTGACTCCTCCCACTCAACACCCCTTCCCTATTTCTTCACTTTGCCCCTCTGAGTGTACCCACTCACTCAAATCATAAGAGAGAGAGAGAGAGAGAGAGAGAGAGAGAGCTCTCCTTGGTGCTGAAAGTAGAAACACACTCAGGCTTCAGTTACAGTGGGAAGGGAAAAGGAAGTATAAGACAAAACCATATACAACAAACTGGAAGAAGAGTCAGGGATGTGATTTGAAAACCACACAGCGATAGAAAAAGGAGTGCAAGAAAAGCAGGGTGAGTGGGGTGAGGGGGAGAGAGAGAGAGAGAGAGAGGGAGGGAGGGAGGGAGAGGGAGAGAGGTGATGATGCTTTAGTGAAGGGAAGGCAGGAGATTTGCTCAGAGGAAGGTGGCTACAGTAGGCAGTAGGCGTGTTTTTTGTTTGTTTTTTTTGGGGGGGTNTCTATAGTTCGGTAGCCTGGTGTCATCTGCTTAAGCACAGACTGACTGTACAGATCTGTGTGTACAACCAGTGCAGAGGGAGAGGGCAGTAAATGCCATGCCTGGAAACACACACCAATCTGCTCTGCCTTGCTCTCAGCTTCAGTGCACTGTGGATGAGGATTCCTATCACCTGTGTGGCACAGAGAAATTTTGTGAATTTGGGCAGTTCAAAACAGAGGGACAGCCCTTCTGGGAATCTTTTTTTTTTTTTTTTAAANTTTTTTTTTTTTTTTTAAATAAACATTAGGGTGAATGGGTGAGTGCCCAGTCTGCAAATGCAAGGGAGTTTGATGTGAGTGTGTGAGTGTGCTAGTGTATATTTGTGTCATGCTGGCAGATGCGGGTGGGGTCTGTTGCTACGCTGCATTTTTTATCTGGCTCTCTAGCATGTGCAGATGTGTGGAGCAGTGAAGCTGGAACCTCGGTTGGAGTCTAGCACCATCTGGATTGGAAGGATCACATCTTCCCTTTCTACCCAGAGGAGGGAGTTCTGGGCAGGACATCCAATATTTCATCTCCCCTCTAGCACCGACCTGCTCCTGAGTTACAGGGACTCCTTTTAGCAAACCAATCAGCTGGACGTACAATGGATGGAAGTCTATGTGGATATAAGTGGAATAGTGCACCGGTGATCCAGCATAGGTCAGAGTTCACTAGTGTGCACTGGACTCACCAGGGGAAGAGAGCAGATACATTGGTCACTAAACCAGCTGGGACACAGCCCCATTGTAAGTATACATTATAATTCTGTTTCATACACAACAGTGTAAAGGCCCACTAAGATGTGTGTTATGTTTATGCTATACACACTCTAATGCATGCAAACATAGTGTATTTCGCTCTTCTCACATATGGTATGTACACATGCATATTCCATCCTGAAACCACACACATTTCCACCAAGTGTTTCATCATTTTAAATATCTCTGTATTTTGGTATATAGATGAGCTTTTGATATTCAATCCACTGTACTGTGTGTGCATGTGTGTCACATGCACATGCATATGCATGTGTGTGTTGCACGCATGGAATCACCAGACTGTTGGCTTTGCAATCGTTTTGACATTGTGTCTCTAGAATATCCATGCTGCCCTTCTCCTGTGACACTGTTGCCTGGAAACAGTAATGGTGTGCCACTTTGATTTACTTTTAAAGCCCAGTGCACCTTGACATTCCAACTGTTGCAGCCTGTGTCAGCTGAGGTAAAGGGAGAGAAAAGAGATGGGATGAAAGCGTAAATGCGTCAAGTGAAGGGTGAAAGAGTAAGAAGGGGGAGGAAAATTAAGCTTTTGTAAAAAATAAATAAATAAATAAATAAATGATGAGGACCAAATGTGCTGAAATGTCAGGTATTGCAGAGATGAAGGGGGAGACATTTGAACCGGTGAAAACAGCATTTTACATCAGTGGGTTATGAAAGGACAAGCCAATGTGAAAGGCTTGGTGCAATAAACAAGCTGATTGCAGTGCAGAGTGCTGCAGCAGGCTTACAGGGATTAGGCAGGCAGGCTTAATTCAACTCATACAGTGTCTGAACTGTGGAGCCTTCCTACTTCTGCACCCACCACAAATCTAACTGCTGCACCTCATTTCTCTACAGAAACCAAGATTTATTTCCTGGACAGCTTCAGATCTCCAACTCTGCCTGTAAATCAGTGATAAGACCAGATGATGTTAAAAAATAAAAAAATAAAAAACTGTACGTTGACACCTGGCTTCTGTGCCCTAGTTTGAACTCTGCTCTCAGGTGGCGATTATGTTTGTTGGCTCTAATCCGTCCTCTCCCGATGCCTATAAAAGCCAATGAAAAGGAGTGCTGAGGAGAAATGTGGGAGTGAAGCAGACAGATAAACCCGCTGACCTGTGCCCATGTTAAAGTTATTCATAGACAGACACAAGGTAGTGGGATACTGAAGATGGCCAGACAATGGCCAGTCTCTCAGTTGGGCCGGCAATCTCCATCTGGCTGACCTCCAAGACCTCCCCACCCCCGCTGCCTCTCTACACACACACACACAAATTATACAGACATGCACACACATACATTCAGTTATCACAAACCCCCTCCCCCTCCCCACACACACTCACTCAATGCTGCTCTCACACGTAAACAAGCATGAGTCTTAGGCTGATCTGAAAACACTGACCTACATAAAATCATGCACGGTCTTTTTCCTCTTCCATCACTGCCCTCTCCAAATTCACAATGAGCTGTTGCACATGGCAAATACTACACTATGTGAACAGATGCATGCACTTGCAGACATGTGCCCACCGAATCATATCGTTATCTGTGTTAGTGATGCGTTTGGATCTAAAGTGGCTGCAGACAATGTTATTTTAAAGAGACTCCCATTTAGATGGAGTGAATCATAGAATGATTTCATCAAAGCAGATGTTTCACTGAAGAGACTTTTTCTCAGTGAAACATCTGCAGTATTTCTTTCAATGTATGATTATACTGCCAGTGCCCTTCTTTTACTGTATCAGGGATGACTCAAGTAGAGATGCTTTTTACATCCTAAACACAAGATTGATTATGCTCTCCTATATCCATATATGGAAATGATCCATCACAGTTAAGTAAGATTGGTTTATTTCCTCTATGTGTTGGTCCCAGGAGTACTATATCTTCACATCTGAGCCTGACAGTTCAACAGCCAAATATTAAAGTCCTGTATTAATTTCATTCAGAGACTCACTCACTTCAAGCCAATGATTTCAGCCAGAAAATATTCAAAACACATCTGAGAAAATGAATATTTGTCAACATCTATCAAACCTCACCCATCAAGGAGACCAAAACAAGTACATCTTTCTGTGGGGCTGTTATTTGTTCCCAAAATAGCCATGACCTTATTTATTCCATCATGGTCACTGTAACCATGTCCTCATTTTACTCTGTCTCCAGATTTACAAAATGTACAAGGCATCAGAGCTTTACTGGCTTTTGTATCGATGATGAGTTATACAGAATAGTTCAATCTATACCAAGCACTCTCATCTGAGTGTTGGGTTTATGAGCAATTATAGCTAATATTGAGTCCCTTTGCTATTATTGTTGTATTTACATGTGAGCTTTTGTGGGTGTGTAAGTGCATCTGTTCTGTGTGTAAGAAAGACAAAGAAGCTGCTCTTAAGCTCCAGGAAAAATGATTACAGTTCTGGTCACAGGCATGATGCAAGTCTTAGCACCAACGTAACCCTCCATAGGCCATACATACATCCCACAGCAACGCTTATAGACAATCAAAAACAACAGCAGCATCACACAAACCCAGTGCAGAATCACAGAGCTGAATGCAATCTTACACCATCAGTTCTCATCTCACCATCTGACCTTGAAAGCTGAAGGTTGAATGAGCAAGCACTGACATGACTCCAGAGCCTATATGATTCCCACAAGTCCATATTAGTGTTTTGCAGCTCTTATAGACAAATAATTTATTAAAATTCCCTGTATTTCCTCGTCAGAATGCTGTGGATGCACTTGAAGAATGATGAGCTCCAAAGAGGAGGAAACTCTACGTTTTTTCCAGTATGTTGAGGAAAATGGGCTGAGAGCCTACAATGGGCTAGTAGTCCAGAATTTGGACTATGCCCGGAATGAGAAAAATAGGACATACCTACAGGAGAAAAATGACAAGAAGAGAAAACAGGAGGAAGCCATAAGGAGGTAAGAACATAAATAAACAATAGCATCACACATGGAAAAATTTGATTTCTAGAAAACATTTTACCTAATTTACAATGATGTAAACATCTAATCTTGAACAGTGAAGTGCGCTACTACACTACCCAACTACACTACACTACTACACTACTACACTAACACAGCACGCCAGTTGGATTCTGTCCTGTAAATGAAAATATAAGAGTCACTGAGTTCACTTCAGGAAAGGCTGTAAGGAACTGGGATAAGTGGCCAGAGGGTGCTTGTGACAATGGCATGTTGCCATTTTTTGGGTTTGCCAGTGAGGACTGGTGCACACCATGATCTATAGAGGATAATTAATTTCACTTTTAGACTTATTTGGGACTTGCCCTTGGATCGAGTTCATTACTGTTCCATTTTTGAGATGGAAAACTTTTAGAATTGGGGGGGGGGGGGGNGGGGCTGTGGCAGAAAATGTATTAGGATGAGAGGATGTGAATAGACCTTATTATGCTTCCATGATTTACGACAACTGATTGTTGGAAGTTTCAGAACGTGTGTAAAATATGTCATTGTCAAAAAGTTGTTGTTGGAACATTCCTCACAGGTTGAGAAAGTTTGGTGCGTGGAAACTACCTGACATGTGTACATGTGTAGTGCTGCTATGCACAACCTCTCCACTGTGTGTGACACTGAAAGTTGAGTGATTGCGAGATGCGTCCGCAGTGTGCCTGGCACGTGAACATGGAGTTGTGGGGTGGAACAGGGAGTGAAAACTGGTGGACGATCATGGGCACTGCAGAACAGGTTAAAGATCTGTTGGTGAGGTGACTTGTATGGAACAAGAGATACCTAACTGCTTTCTTTACATTTAAATTTACATCTAGGTTAGCAATAATTTTAACTCTTATTCAAAGGTAATATACCTTTAATATGCGTTCGGTCACTGATTCTGTGCTTTAAAATGAAAGAATTATAATTTTTATAATTTTTCCTGCTACAAAACACAATCTGGCACAATCCTCAATCTGTTGCACAATCATTTTTATATCGTTTTTATAATGACGGCTTACATTAGTCATAAGTTGTACTACTAATTACCGATGATGATAACAAATTAAGTGGATGGAAATTTTATCTGAGAACACATATTGTCAGGTCTTGGCGAAACACTTATTTTCCCACTATGATGGTCAAGCAATTAATCTAATGATGCAGCAGGGTAAGCAAACAACAGTTTGGCTAATGGAAAATGGTGTCTGTCGGGGAATCTAAAAAGAAGTGTGTTCTGTCAGTTTGTCTGACATGGTAGAACATGTTTTAGCAGATGTTTTAGTTGTGCATCAGGTGATTACATTGATGTCGTGTTTGGGACTGATCAGGTTGGTCTGACCAGTTGCAGTTCTTAACAGACAGCATTTATATTGAAATGCTTTGTAAATTTCAGTGATGTCACATTTCTAGCAAATGTAAACGGCAATGCTATTCATAAAATTCAGAAAAAAGTTTCCTAATTGCAAATGTTACTTATTTCTCCATATATGTTAATACAGGGGTTGCTGACTTAGCATTCATATTTATTAGACAGTTACTAGGTTGGAAACACTCAGAAATCTATCCTGATCACTTGACAGCAGAACCGCCCCACTTCCATTCTTATTTTTAACAATCTGATCACAGTTTGTAACTTGGTGTATGTTCCAAGACCGGACAATCCCTGAGGAAAGCGGCATTCACTGTCCTGCTATCCTTCCTGTCTCTCAGCTAAAATATTAATACACACTCACTGGAGGAAGAGTGTAAAAAAACAACGGGATTTTTCATGAGGCCTACAAGTAGGTCAATGAGACAACCCATTTTTTAAAGCAACTGAGTGAGATAATTCATGTGTGTGTTTGCATTGTATGTGCACAAGAATCTGTGTGTGTGTTTACCGAGGATACTAAGACAGGATAAAAAAGGATGAATGGAATGTGTTATTGTGTGATGGAGAAAGAGCTTGTTAGAGCAAATGTGTTTAAGAGTGGGGAAAAGAAAAAAACCTGTTAGAGACATTAAGTGTGAGCTGAGAAGCAGGAGATGTGTTCTGCCTGGTGACAGCTGGAACAGCCACAGGCCAATCAGATCAACATGTTAGGTTTGCGTGAGGCGGGCCTTGCTGCCTGCTCCCATCTCACTTGGGTTTCTTTTATTGTATTTCATCAGAAGCAGAAATATTACATGCACACTCACACACTGCACATTCCAAATCACTGTTTCCCTCTTTCTCTGTTTGGTCGTTATGCAAACAAACAAATATGCATACTGTGTGTGTTTTGTTTTGTTTGTGTGATGATGTTTTTCCTGTCACATGGTATCACAGTGAGAGACCAGAGCTGCTCGACGACAAGTCTCTCCAACTGGTCCAAGTGCACCTGTGGTCTGTCCTCTAGCCAATCACTGGGCAAATATCCTATAAATAACCCAGTCACTGCTACTCCAGTCACGCCCACAGCCCCCACACAAACACACTTCACGCATACGGGAGTGCACACACGCACAGCCACAAATTAACACACGTGCACACACAAAACATATAAGAGAGGATAAGACTGACAGAGTCTGAGAGACAGAGAATATTATTGCCTACAGCACAACACCAGTGTGATTATAATTACTGTGCTACAGACCCCCACAGCTGATTGCAATGGATGGATTAGATTTTCTAATTTGATTAGAGGATTGTTATTTTACTTGAATTATAAGTCATTTTACAAAACATCCATTACTCTCTACTAATCATGTGCTTTGATTTTTACTTTTTTCTTGCTTTTATGAACAGATTCTTGTGCACATACAATGCAAACACACCACTGTTATGTTCAAATAAAACCCTGGATAAGGCTGGCTATGATGTGCACATGCACTTATTGTTTTGTCATGGCAGCTGGTTTTGTGTCTGGTTTCTATGGGTACCCTGTTGCTAGGCAAACTTAAGCCCCTGACCAATGAACCCACCCCACCAAGCACCTTCTGCTCAGCAGCTGGTTGGGAGGGAGTCAGCAAAGTCACATACTGAGGGGTTCGCGTGCACACACACAAGATTTGTGAAGCCACACATGCAATGTTTCGAACATTTAAATACACACTAAGCTTAAATATGTCTGAGATCAAGCATGCAACCTTATTTTGGACTTGTACTATTTTCCCTAAATACAGTCAGATTTAGAGCTCTGTGACCACCCACCCTCTCCCCCCACACACGCACATACACACCCCTCCTTTCCCCCATTACTACATTACACTCAAACATTGCTAATGCTCCATTCCATCAGGCCAATCAGCCATTTATAGGGATTGATTGGATACGAGCTGGGGAACTTCCATGTTGTCATGATGCTTGTGGTTGGATGAACAGCACATATCCAGGGTTAAACTCATATCGTGCTTTGCCCTGGAAGAGACCTTGTTTTCAGGGACTCTAACATGCCTGTTAAAAATTGTTTGAGCCCTCACAATCATGCTCTTCACACACACACTCCATGATCACTCTCTACAATATGTCAGGTATGATGTCTCTTTACAGAACATATCTTCCAGGGGATGATGTAAGTCTAGAGTCAAAGTTTGTCTCTTCCTCTCTCTGTCATCTCAGCAATGTCAACAAACAATTATATTCCAATGATTGAATTTGATTTGCATTTCACAGTGTTTCTCCTCTCTTCCGCTCTTTCTGTTTTAGGACAGGCGAGGACATAGCAACTGAAGGGAAGCATTTACGTATGGGTTCCATTACCATGCTGGAACCCCAGGAACGCATGCCTGTGCCACTCCCGCATGCCGTTGCCTGTGGACCAGGCTTCTCTGTACGCTCCCAGTCCCTCCACTCTGTAGGTGGAGGGAGCGCTGGTGGAGGAGAGGAGGAAGTAGGAAGCCCTACCTCTAGGAAGCAGCCCCCACCCAAGCCCAGGAGGGACCCAGCCACCAAGCTGAGCATGTCGTCTGAGGCGGTGGACCAGAGTCCCACGTCCACCTGCCGCGGGGAGAGATGTGACGGTAAGTGGCGGGCGGTGGCACTTCACACTAAGCTACTGCACTATATATGGCTGTCCTCTGCAGTAACTTCCTAAACAGCTTCCCCAACAATGTACATGACATGTAGTTATGCAATGCTTACTTTTGCAGTAACTGCCATGTTAGCATAAAAGAGGTAAATCATGATTTATTAAAACATAAAATTAAACTTTGAGTGTATTACACAAAATGAACAGAATAGCCTGCAGCCCAGAAACAGATATGAAGAAATAATATAAAGAAACTGACAAGACTTGTGTTACAAAATATGAACTTGAATCCGAAGATGGTTTCTGAGCAGTGACCATTTCGCAGCATTTTTGAATTACAATGCAATAATGCAGGTATATTTCCAGGATAATCAAAGCCAGGGGACAGAACAATTGAGGATGATAAAGAAGAACCTATACAGAAAGCCAAGAAAGTGAAATGGTATATTTCACATTTATTTCCTTGGCCCCAGTTTGCTCTGTGCTAGTTTTCTTTCTGCTACTGTTCTGTACAACAACTCAGATAAACACATGCTCAACACAAGGTTGTTTTCTATGCAGAAAATAACAATGTTTCTGTAATTCACTACTGGTTACTTGAGGTAGGAGTTAGTTGTGGATTGGTGGTTTGGAATGTGTAAAATATGACTGTTATGTCCCAGGTTTGAGGATATTTGTTGTGTGTCATTCATCGTCTCATGCATTTCCTGTCTCTCACCACTGTCCTGTCAATTAGAGGAAATAATTCCCAAAAATCACAGTAACAATGAATCTTGCCTGGTGCATTTCATCATTAAATATTTAAGCAAGACTATCAGGTGTTGCTGAATGTCTGCTCCACTTTTTGCTCAGGAGATTTCCCAAGCTCTGAATACTGTCCCAGTTTCTATTGTGGAATGTCCCAAAATAATTAATATGGGCGCATGTTTTGTGTATTTGTTTGTAACTGAGATCTACACAGTAAGTTAGCACTGGCAGATAAAGTCTAGCCTTCATTTGGCTCTAGTGTTAAAGCTGCTCTCAGTGCACATAAAGATGGCAAAAGTGTCCTGATATCTCTCAAACATAAAGACTGACTTAATTTAATATTACTAAAAGAAAATTACCAATATAGGCCAAACAATTTGTCTCCCAGTTTAGAATTGGCAAATCTAAAATTAAGAGATGCCTTGATCAGGATCCAGAAGAAGCACCCTGCAGCCATTTCAGTCGGTTTTTTGATGCAAATAAACAAACACAATATGCCTATTTGGCCAGGGATAAAACAAATCCATAATTACAGTACATCATCTCAATGTAAGGAAAGCTTTAATAACAACACAAATTAATTGAGCTAAAAGAATGTTTGCCTCAACCAGCCAAATTCTCTTATTTTACAAATGTATACTGCACACAGATCTAAATAATTTCTAAGAAAAAAAAATCCCAATACGTGCTAAACATAAAAAAACAAAAACAAAACAGGAGTGCAAAATTAATCTGATATTCATAGCATATAGCCTTTGAGGAGAGAGGCTGGGAGAGGAAAAAAAAGAGGATAGAGGTTGCAGAAAGCTTCGACTCCATTTCACTTAGAATGCTTCATAGCCAACGTGATGTTTAAAGGTGTCGCCCAGCCTGGCTCAGATTGGTGGGGATCTCTATGTGTGCACATAGATCTTCCTGGGCACCACGGCAACCATCCCACAGAAACAAGACCCCCTACAGCCCAGCCAATCGCAACATCACTAAACAGCTCTGGCCAATTGGGCTTTATAGATGCTGAAGACTGAGGCTTCTGAGCCAATCAGAGCGAGAGTGTGGGGGTGTCCCTGGCTGAGGGGAAGGTTGCGTGCTCTGTAGCTGGCGCTGTAGCGGGAAGAGGAGGAGCCTGTCAGAGTAGAATTCATTCAGGAGGAGCTATTGACCTAGATTCTGTTTTCCCCGGGAAGAGAGAGGGGGAGGGGCTGCGGGTAAACACATCCGCTATGGGGGGG
>VXCM01005317.1:15288-50185 GCA_014773175.1 Lucifuga dentata
AGAGGAGGAGGAGAGAGAGGAATGGAGAGATGAGGAGACAGAGAGCGAGAGACAGATAGAAATGGATTCAGCATCAGTGCTGAAACAGACCAAGCTAACCTGTTAGTAATGATGTTCAAGTTTATAGAAAACACACACACACACACACACACACACACACAGAGAGAGAGAGAGAGAGAGAGAAGGACTGTGAGAGAGTCCAGTTAACCTCAATACAAGAACACATCTGGGTTGGACAAATATTCTATTAACACCTTATTAATTAGTGGTAATAAAGGTATCATCAAAAACTATGTTCAGTATTCCCTAAAACTGGTGTGTGTGTGTGTGTGTGTGTGTGTGTGTCAGCTTTCTATCTGTCCATCTGTTTTTTTGTTTTTTTTGCCACATATGGTTATGGATAATACTGTCATAGCACCTGTCCAAGAGAAAGTCAGAAAACAAGGCAGACAGACATCTACACAGTAGACTGAAAATATTAAATTTATAGGTTATGTGATTATATGGTAGAAATTTTGTACATACGTGTCTAATTTCCTTCTGTGAATGTCAAGGCATGTGCTATGCGTGCATGTACATGTATGTGGGGATGGTGGTGAGTCATAGTAACGGGAAGCATGCATGTTTCTGGGCCATCTGGCATCTAAATTATTAAAGGTGCAAAATCTGCAGTTTGAAGATTTCATGGTCCAGCTCTTAACTTCACTTATGTGCTCCTGCTTATCGGAATAAAGGACACTCATATCCAAACACCTCAATATATATGATCTAAAAATGCGCTCAACAACTCAAGACTACAGAGAACTACTCTAAGCACACTGGAATTAGAATTGCACTGTACTGTACAGATTCACTGCACCATATCTAAAGATATGTACAGCAAGATATATACAGCAATGCTACGTCGCCACTATCAGAACCTCCATGCTGTATGACCCAGATACTATACTCACATATTGCTGTATATGTGACCTGCAAACATGCATATGCCTCAACTATTCCCACATATCTGACTCAAGATATAGCTCTCAGCAATACAATATCCTTTGACCTACATCTGACCCACAGATATACAGAACTGCTGTAGATCTAATATTAATGCGAATGATGATTTTTTTCCCATATATAGATTTTAATTAAATCCAATAATGATTTATGTGTCAGTTTTACAGAAAGCAGCGACAGAATAGTAATATAATAATGCCATTTGACCATGTCTCCATATCATCTCTATCATTGCATATGGCGTAATGGTCAACAGAGAATAAAAAAAACAGTAAGTCACATATACATATTGGTTGTTATGTTTGTTTTTAGACTTTCTTTCTCTCTGTCCTTTAGCAATTCAAGGATGCAGTGAGGACTGTAAGAGGGTGCCACCACCCAAACCTAAAAGGAACCCTAACACTCAGCTGAGTGTTTCCTTCGATGAGTCCTACATTAAGAGCCATGCAGGCAGCATTGGTTGCATCTCCAAACCCCTCCACTATGTCACCTCCCCCTGTGAACGCTCATCACCCCAGAGTGATGAGAGCCCTACAGATGACTGTGAAGATGAGCCTGTCTACATAGAGATGGGCGGGATTGATGTTGAAGCGCGAGAGCCGGTGAAGAGTGAGGATGAGGAGCCAGGAGAATCTGTGTACGAGGAGATGAAATACCCAGCTCTGGATGATAATGAGTATCGTACTGACCCTGTGGGGTGTCGCTCTGCATGTCCCACCCCAGCACCCTATGAACCTGAACCTCTCAGTCGCTGCTCCACACCTCGTAACATTCCCCTCTGTGACATTCCTGCACCCTTTCCTAATTTACTTACCCACCGGCCTCCTCTGCTGGTATTCCCCCCAGCACCAGCCCAGTGCTCACCCAATTCAGATGAGTCTCCCCTCACCCCTCTAGATGTAACCAAATTGCCCATGCTAGAAAACCAACCCTACAGCAAATCCCCGACCTCCTCCACTGAGCCACCCTCCTCAGCTCACATCCGCAGGGAGCTCACTGTCACCCCGACCCTTACAGCATCTGGCCGTTCATCTGCACCTCCCCTACCCTGTACCCTCTACNGTCACCCCGACCCTTACAGCATCTGGCCGTTCATCTGCACCTCCCCTACCCTGTACCCTCTACAAATCATCCTCCTCATCTTCCTATCAGCGTAGTCACTCTGCATGCCCATCACCAGTCAGCATGGGTCGCTGTCTCACCCCCCTGAGCCTCATGCGTACACCTCCTTTTGATGCTCCAATGCCATTCCCTGGGGGTCTGCCAAGGAGTGCCTCTGCCACCCCTCATGGCAAAGGTTCACCCCCTCAAGACTGTGTAGCACGACTCCATGGCTCTATGCAGAATGTGTCATCTGGGCGTTCACGGACACCCACCAGCCCATTGGATGAGCTAACCAACCTATTCACCACAGGCAGGAATATGCTGAAGAAAAACACCAGTGGCAGAAAGTCTAAGGAGCCTGGACAAAGTGAGTCATTTCAAAGATTTGTCTTTTCATTTTAGGATGTATTGGAACAAAAAGCACAAGCATCTTCATATTTATGCATTTATCATTCTTTGGATTTCTTTGTAGAAGAAAGACAACAATCAATAAGAAATCTAATTTAAAACACAGTTAAACCAGGAGGCTCTGAACAGCATGCATCACATTTACCCTGCAGGGTGTTTGTGGCTCCCTCTGCAACTTCATTTTGTTTAATCTAGGCCCTGTGAGCTAAATCTGATACAGATCATATGATTTAATCTGAGGGGATTAGGGACTAAAGCAGACAGCACGTCTCTTAAACCTACTCATGGCATTAGGCCATCAGGCAGCATTGCTTTTAAATATGTAAATATCACGTTTAAACACAGCTAGCCATGCCATATCCAAGACACTGTCAAGAGAACTGGTCTGTTCTCTTAAGCAAAACATGATAGTTTGCATAATGTAAATTGATTTTAAAAAATTGTAAATTGATTGAAAGTAAATTGCTTGAAGATTTAAAATAAGATCTAAAAACACTAAACAATTGATGTTCATATTCTCTGTATATGGGAAGCCAAAGCTGAAAAACACATTAGGTCTGATTATGAAAATTATGAATGTAGGCATTAAACCAAACTGAATAAGCAAAGAAGTGTTTTATATAAATGTATGGAGTGCAATATGCAGTGACACTGTTAGCCACATTCAGAGCTGATGTACACACTGTAAATCATTTGAATAATAAGGCTCAACCATGACTAAATGCTACAATCCTGAGGTTTCTTCTAGTATAACTTGTACATAATCTTTGTGGAAACAATTCATAAAACAAACATAACAAGAGTCCCATATCCACTCATACGATGGGGTCTTAGCAACCACAACATAGCAACAGTGGAAGGAGGAGGAATCCCTGTTTCTTATTTGCAAGAGTCGCCCTCTGTGGGTAATGCAGCCAATCAAAACTAAGGGTACACTGCTTGAACTCAAAATCTAACTTGATTCTCCACCTAGTCTCCTTTCTTTCAGCACACGGACTTCTTAAGATTAAGCCAATCACATGGCTGATACAACATTTGTATTCATTGATAAAAAGATTCATAACCGATTAGTAGAAGCTGAGGCAATTTAGGAATTCTCATAATTTTCTCTTCACTGGGATATAATTTTTCCAGCTGGTGTATACAGTATGGACGCCTGATAGGTTCACACTAGTGGTTTAATCCTGCGTTTTCTGCATTGTATTGTATTGTCTTCACTGTATCTGACAACTGCCTTTTACTAGATGATGGTAGTTTTCATGATCCAGAAATCCCAAGTGCATTTTACAGCATTTTGTCCTATAAATCCATATGGTTTGTAAACAATTTACATATGTTACCTGTACCTCGAGTGAACTGTGTTTGTCCACACCAAGGCACCTATGTGTCTTAATGACTGACAAGTTGTGTTTAGTGCTGTGACTGGCTACAAACAGACAGCAACACACTGTAATGAGCGTGTACACACACCCACATACCAATACCAACACACATTGAGGCAACTCTCTCTCTCTCTCTCTCTCTCTCTCTCTCTCTCTCTCTCTTTCTCTCTCTCTCTCTCTCTATCTGTGTCTCTTGCTCTCTCTCTGACCCACTTACTATCCAGTTAATCACCATATTCACTCACTTACACACATTAAACCCCATTATAGAAGACATGCTGGATATAGGCATAGGCTGTGTGGAAATCAGTCATTTACATTAAGTTCTTATTTATGCAGATATTATCTGTAATAGTGTGTGAGCCAGCCTCGAATCCGTTACATACATACAATTCCCCATGAGCATTTGCTCTGATACGATGTGAAATATGTACATGTTGAAGAGTCAAATCACAAAAAGTAATTTTTCATTTAGAAATTAAGGAGACCACTGATGGCACTTCAAAGTGTTTCAGAATTCATTATGTTTAAGATTAAGGCAGCTTTTAAGGTGAAAAGAAACTACAGTGAAAACTATAATATGATCTACACATTCTTCATTTTAACATAGAAATGGAAAACAGTGTATATTACCTGCCACTGTGGAAAATTCATTTTGAACACACAATTCTACAGGGCTCATAGCGACTCACTTGACTCCAGTGCTTTACCACAGCTGCCTCAGTGTTTAGTGAGTGCCACCTACATGAGTTCTGGTTGTACTGCAGCAATATGAAGCAGAGAAGTATTTATATCTGACTCTCCATAAATATGTAACTGTATAGCATATTTGCTACATTTTTACACCACAATCTGTAACTAGCTATTCAAATAATAAATGAATGCATTGTCAGATATTTGACAACTACAATAAGATTGTATTTTAGAATTATCTACATAAGGCTGTCCTAAGGAATATCTTTGTCTTTTTTTTTTTTTTTAATAGCAGAATCTAAAAGCAAGTCTCACAGTGAATCCAAGCGTGAAGGCAAGGAACGCCACAGTCACAGCAAGGAGTCCAAGCGAGACTCTAAGGAACGGCATAGCAAAGAGTCTTCTCACCGGAAAGAAAGAGACAAAGACAGAGGGTGCAGCATTGCAGAGCCACTGCCCCACAGGCGCAACAGTAAAGACCATGTTTGTAATGGTGTAGAGCCACCACCTGTCCGTAGCAGGGACCAGGGATGCAGCAGTGTCGAGCCCATCCCTGGGAGATGGGACTCCAAAGACAAGGGCTGCAGCTCCTTAGAACACATTCCATTGATAAGAAGAGACTCCAAAGACAGAGGGACTAACAATGGTGACTTGATGCCAAGGAGAGACAGCAAAGACAGGAGTGGGGGTCATGGAGTGGAGTCTTTACTGAAGCAGGACAGCAAAGACAGAGAAAGGCTGGTAGATCAGCCACCTGAGGTCGTACCTCGACAAGACAGCAAAGAAAGATCCAGAAATGGTGTAGACAGTAGACATGAAAGTAAAGAGAGACTGCAAGATCAGCCACCTGAGCTCTTACCTAGACAGGATAGCAAAGAAAGAGCCAGGAATGGTTTGGACTCAAAACATGAATTCAGAGACAGGCCTGAGCTTCTACCACGACAAGAGAGCAAAGATAGAGCAAGAACTGGAGGAGAATACCGGCATGATAGCAAAGAGTATCGTCCAGAATTAATACTCCGACAGGACAGCAAGGACAAAGCATGGAATGACATGGAACATAGATATGAGAGTAGAATAGACCAACCGCCTGACAATCTACCCCGACAAGAAACATCCAAAAGCAGCAACAGCAAGGACAGGGTTAGCTACAACTTTGAAAACAAACATGAGGGTAGAGATCGGAGCTGCCACAATGGAGGAGATCTTCCTCCTCCTCTGTTACCCAGGCAAGACAGTAAAGATCTGAGCAGAACTGGGTTTGAAGCCAGACGGGACAGCAAAGACAGAGCTATCAATGGCTCAGATCAACATCATTATGATGTAAAGAACACCAAGAGTCCCACTGGAATGGAGTTCAGGTGTGATGGTAAAGAAAGAGGCCATAGATCAGAGGGCACACCCAGGCGAGAAAACAGAGATAGAGCAAATTACAGCACGGACCAATCAAAAGCACATGAGAGGAATGGTTGCGCAGCGTCAGGGCCTTCATCCACAACCACACCCACTCACCACGGGAGACCTGCTGGTAGCCCACCAATGACGTTGGGAACAGGAAATGGTAAGAATTAACATCTCAAATTCATGACAGAACCAAAGTTAGGCCATATACTGTGCATCGCAATAACACATTCATTTGAATAGGATGTATTAACATTTCACCAATTATATGATTTTCTCATCCTTGGTAGAATTAAAAGCAGCGCCTAAGTATGGCCGCTCATCTTCCACACCTGCTAACCCATCTCCAATGGGCACACCACAAAGGAGAGCATCAGAGACCCAAAATCAGGTATGTAGTTTTGGTTTCTTACATTTTATTCTTTGAGAAGCAAATACTTTCAATTTGTTAAGGGTACATCTGACTGTAAGGTCAGACTGTGGTTACATTACTGGATGCATGTCCCTCAGATGCCCCAGATGCCATGGATATGTGGAGACACCACCATGCTAGAGCAGATTGAGAGGAAACGCACCCTCTGCATGGAGATCCGCTCCAGACAGCATCCACACCTGCAGAGATCTCTTGAGAAGCCTCCTCTGGACAAGAACGAGGACCGGCACCAGGAACAGAATCAATGCAAGCAGGAAAGTGCATCTGTTCTTCCAAGCTGGGGGAAAAGCAGTGGGGCCAAAAAGATCCGTCCTCCCCCATATCCTACACAGAAGACTGTATTCTGGGACACAGCCATCTGACAGTAACCACACACTTACACCTCCATGCCACCTACCCCTAATTATACACTTCCTCTCTCTTCACGGTTGTGCTGATTTGGCCCTGCACATCAGAGGAGTCAGGGCAGCTGATGAGAGTTCTGGGGATATTCACTGATGTCAAAAGACAATGGTGGTTACCGTAGCAATATTTCTGCTTGTTCAGGTTGTCATGTTTTCTTATTATCACTTGTGATATTTGATATTTTTCTATTTCCTGTGACTTGATTCTTGTAATATAATTAGTAGAATAGATATTTGATGAATAGATATTTTCTAAATCAGATGGGGATTAAAAATCATCCTAAATTATGTATAGTAGATGTAGATGCAATCAAATGTTTGTTTAATGTTATTTTTGTTTTGGTTATTTTACATTTGAAAGCATAATCTATCAATACTTGTACTGTACTGTAGTCGAATAATTTTCTTATGCCTAACATTTCTGTGTGCTCAAAAGCACTAAAATGAATGGACAATTCAATTCTGTCTATATACAGTATATTTTACATTTTCACTGTTATATTGTAAGTTGAGGAGCTACGTCAACATGCTTTAGATTCCAAGACCTGCCATGCCTGGTCCAGTATGTTCTAGAATGTACAACAGTCGATCCTAGAACAGAAACAGGAAACGTTGCGTGCTTCAGTTTGTATATTACACTAAGAAGCTCAGTAATCACTACGTCAAAGTTGTTTTGAAGTTGAAGTTGCTTGAATCATTTTATAGGAAGGCATTGTTGTAGAAGACTGAGAACACGTGAAACGTTTACTGTATTCAAAGCTACAATATGAGAGTGGGTTGGAGAGGTAATAAATAAGAACATTATAAACAATTTAATTTCCCAAACCAGCCAAAGCCTGTTCAACAAGATATGGGTGTGGTTGCACTTTGGAAGGTTGGTTATTTGAAATAGGGTTGGTGGCAATAGCTGGCAAATACCAGCATCCTTAATTTGCCATGCACACTGCAAGCACCATTACACAGTGTAAATACTTGAAGCCAACAACCAGCCCAAACAATCACCACCTGATCTTTTAGAATATTTCTTAATTTTACTGCAGATTATAATAGCCATATGCCCTTGCTTAAGAAATAACTTTCAAGATTATGCTTACATATATTTTTAAAATGTAAGAGGATCAAGCTGTGCCATGTACGTTTTAATTTTTTGCCTGGGAGGTTAAGCCTCAGGAGACTGGCTGTGTGTAGCATGCAGTCATCAGTCAGAGAGTTTCTGTGACAATATTCCCAACTCGATTAGCTGCTGATTGACAACCAGTTTAGAGTACAAATTATATAAGGACCAAAAAAACATGGCAACAGCTCCACACAGTTAAAAAAGACACAGGTTGCACAAGGCTTTGTAGAATTAAAAAAAAAAAAAAAAAAAANAAAAAAAAAAAAAAAAAAACTGCACTACCCATCGTCTTACATCAGATTTAATCAGGCTGGTTACATACATGTCTCTCTCTCTCTCTCTCCCCCTGCTCTCTCCCTCTACCTCAACCTCCTGCTTATCATCTAAATTGGTTCTCTTTTGCACATGAAATGCAGTGTCTGCATTGCCAAAATATGGGAGTATGGGTTTGATAAATGAGCTATCCCTAGTGCAAGTGCAGTAACCCCTTTCTGGTGAGAATCAATGCTACAAAGGTTATTCTGTGTTTTGCCTGTGTGTGTGTGCATGTGTGTGAGGGAGAGAGCTGTGTGTGTGTTCTTGTGTGACAAGCTACACTGTATGCAAGTTGATTCTTTACAAATGATTGTTTTAAGACACTCACTTTGTCTGCCCTATCCATGTTGTTGGTGGGTGGAGGTTGGAAATGTAACAATGATGATGTACAATCTTTTTGTGTGTATAAACGTGCACTGTGAAAAGGTAGAGAGAGCACCGCACTGTCAGAGTCCTCTGTCTTATTGCACTGAGTGTTCTCTTGTTTTGCATAATTTTAAAAAAACGAAAAAAAACATGCTTGAGGATAAAGTACTGTATTCTGATTGTCACTTGGTGAGAGAAATAAATAAGTCTGCTATGGAAAAACTTTGTTGAAATTATTCATTTTCCATTAACCTGGGATTTTAACACGTTGGATATTGTTTTCCATTTGCCAGCAATGATTATTACACTAAACGACTCTCATATTATTAAAACTTTTTTAAACATTCAAAATGAGGAGAAGTACAATTTACACAGATAAGAGTTTTTGAATATTTCTCTTATACAATGACGTAGGACTTTTGCCTATGGGGGATAAAAACATATGGCACTGTAGAAAACCTGTCATCAGAAAATAACACCTCATGAGTAAAAGTTGTGACAGCAAAGGGCAATCTTGTTTTGTTTTGTTTTTTTATACATGGCATTGCAAATTTGGTCAGAAAAAGCTAACATAGTATCTCTTTTGCAAAGCCATAATTAAAGCAAAATGTCACTAAATATAAGCACAATGTAACTCATATAGTGTAAAACGTAAATAATGTAAAAAGGGTATAAAAAAAAAGTTATAACTAAAGGTACCGTAAGGACTCTTATAGTCTCCTGGTGCAGACATGACACTGACTGGCCTTGTGTCGTTGTTGCTCAGCTGTTTTGATGGTTCCAGGCACTGGGATGACAAACTGATCTGTTTGGGTAACAGTAGTCATCCAGAAACTGTAGAGATTGGCAAAGTAGTGACAGGTACCACGTGCGCCTTGGCACTCTATGAAGAGCTGAGTTCGGAAATCCTTAAGGCAGCTACCAGTGGAGGTCAGAGACTGGCCACCACCCTCATCACCTGCCCCTGTGTGCTGAGGACAAGAAAGAAGCAATGTCCATCTCTGATGTCAAGTATTCATATGGAAGAATTTTATGTGCTACCTAGAAAAATATGTCACACACAATCAGCCAATTTATCATACCAGGAGGAAAGAGTAGCCTGTCCAGAGACTCCTCCAACCAGGTGGGCATGCAGGAGCTTTGTGATCCTGACTGTGAAAAGCTACTGCAGGTGTAACTGTCTCACACACCACACAGCGGCTGATGTGGGAGTTAATGTCCTGACCTACAAGGGGCATCATGGGTATTGGGGCAGTTGTAGAGAGCCAGTAGGATTTGTCGTTGCGACTAGAGTAATGGCAGGCAGCTGTGTTGCAGTAGGAGAAAGGCATGGTGGAGAAAACAGGCAGGCAGGAGCCTGCCTGGCCTAGGGAGAGGAGACAGAAAGAGCACAAGGAAAGAAGAAATGGAAATACAGAATGATACAGTTATGTGATTTGACAAGCAATTTCATGTATATAAGATGCAAAATTGACCTGAGATCATATTTGTTCTGAGTTTTTGTATGCCAATTTTGTAGGAAGTTAAGCTACAATTTCTAAAGATGCTGTTGTTTGATCAAAAGCATTTTGAAAATTAAACGTTCAACAATCTTAGTCAACGTACCTTGTTTATTAATTTACAATGGTGCAAAACTAACATTTTCATAGGAGTGGGCTGTAAATGGAGTTATGCTTACCCAGGTCTTGCGTGTGAGCCTTCTCTTGACCTTCTAAGTAGACCAAACTGTAGCCCACCCAAAGCTGAGTGCTTCCCTCAGGACACCATGGTACCTGAACTGACTGGCTGTGGATAACCAACAAGAAGCCTGAATTCAGTGTCCACAAATGGCCTGGCTCACCTGGCTCGCCGTGTGGTCCTGGAGGACCTGGAGGTTGGATGGGTTGAGTGGGAATGAGAGAGAAATTAAGAGAGATGTATGACATGATAGTCAAGATGTTTATTATAACCATTTAGTTAGTGCTGTTACCCAAAGCTTGCCATACAATCTCACTGTGAAGTTCAAGGAAGTTTCAACAACAAGAAAGCCTCTGGCAGTGATAGTCTTGTGGAGTTTCTTCTCTGGAACACATTTAGGATGGTCAAATGATTCTGTTTGATGACTTACCCTGTGGTCCATTAAAGCCTCTCTGACCAACATCTCCTGGGTCTCCAACAGCACCATTAGGACCAGGAGGACCTGGTGTGCCTGGTGTACCCCGAGACCCAAACAGACCCTTCTCTCCTGGAACACAAACACAAACAAACATACACACAGACACGAGGATAACTGAGAATAAGAAGTATAGCACACAGTTTAATTAGATTTATGTACAAACAGAAATGATTCCCACCAGAAAGTGTACACATCCACATAGACACAATTATACTCTCTTGCCTTTGGGCCCTGGAGTCCCAGGAGGACCCATATCACCATGGAAACCCTCATGTCCTGGATGACCAAGTGGTCCTGGGAGTCCAATTGCACCCACTGGTGGGGGGTCTATGATGAAATCACCAGGAACACCTTTGCCACCTGGAAAAAGACTAAATTTATCAATCACAGACCTACTGTAAGCTATATCACACTATCAACAACACACGCGTGCACACACACACACACACACACACACACACACACACACACACACACACACACAGAACTTGCTCTTGTGTGTGTGTATGGATTCATGTGCAACTATGTTTAGCTTTTTTATCATCTTTGCTGTCTATTTATTTCGTCCTGATAAAATATCTCCTTATATAATTTAAAACAATCTCTTCGTCAGAAAAAGATGACACTGACACTCACCCATGTCTCCAGATATGCCTGTTTCTCCTTTACGACCCCTAGGGCCAGGGACACCTTGTTGACCTTTGGATCCTGGATGACCCTTGAGACCTATGAGACCTCTCTCACCTGTCAAAGTGCAGCACTTTTAGTTTTGATGAGTCTTAGGTTAGTTTGAAGAATCCACATAAGTTTGATCCAGGTTTAATGAGGTAATGAAGGACCAGTGTACTACTACAGTATGCACTGATTTGGTAATAAAGAAAGCAGAATGTACTGTACAAGAAATGCCATTACGTAGCACGTATAAATGTTGCCAAAATTTAGACACCACATCCAATCTGCATATTATATACTTAATTACTGGTGCGATCTATACATAAGAGTCAAATGTTAAGTGCATCTGCTTAAATATATGGGTTTTTTAAGATTATCCATGTTTATACTTTATTTATCCATGCTTTATGCTTTATTTCTTATTCAAAAATACATTCCATATTCCACAGAAAACCGTATTCTGGAGCTTTGCACATGCTACAAGATGACCTTCATGATCGCACATGCATAAAAGGTCTTTTATGTTCTCCACCTACATTATAACTAGACCATATCAAAATTGTAATTTAATGCTAAATTAAATATGCATTATTCACATATCTAAATAAAGAGTATTTGCCAGCTAAAACTAGTATTTCCACTCAACACAGTCCTGAAAAATTTGAAAATTCAGGACAACACTGGAAATTATTGTGGTGGCCTCGCAATATACCTTTAGGTCCTCTAGGGCCAGGGTAGACCTGAGATCCAAGGGGTCCCGGGGGGCCCTTAATTCCCTTACGGCCTGGTAACCCAGGGAGGCCAATTGGTCCTGGGTCTCCTTTAGAGATAATGCTACTGCCTTGAGGACCTGGTTCTCCAGGCGGACCTAAAAACAGAACACAAAATTACAAAAGTGGACAAACAGGCTAAGGGCATACTGATCATCATAAACAGACAGAGAGACAAGTACACACCTGGTGGTCCTGGAGGTCCTTCATATCCTGCATCCCCATATGGTCCTCGCTCAGGCTTGGAGAATTCTTTCCCAGGAGGACCAGGTTCACCAGGAAAGCCTGGAGGACCTGAGGGAAGAAATAAAAACAACCTGTACGCTTAATCTAGGTAACAGACATAGAAACCTTGAAAAGTATGAACACACTAAAAAAGTGCAGGGACTTGACTAAAACTTTCTTTAAAAAATAAGCAGAATGTTTTCTTACATTTACATAATTTTAATTAAAAAAACTGTGCATGTACTGTATACTAATAGATACCTGGGTAGCCAGGTGGGCCCCTGGGGCCTTGACGACCAGGATAAGTGACTCCTGGGGGTCCTGGGAGGCCCCTGTGACCTTTGTCTCCAGGAAAGCCATTGGGTCCTGGAGGGCCAGGCATATCTATGCCTTTAAGAGATAAATTAGTAATATAAGTACACAGTATGCCATTTCATATGCTCTGATGCTGACTGAATTACTGATTAGTTAATCTCATCATGATACTTTTGAGTATGTTTTACATTAATTACTTCGTATTAAAGGGTCATACCCATGAGTTTGCTTGGTTTGAGCCCAATACACGATATGCAGCTGCCAACCATTTTTCAAAACATAAAACTACATTTTAATTCTTTTATTTTGTGAAATCACCCAATGTTTCAGAAGAAACATTAGAGTTCGAGTTCAGGTGACACAACCACCTTAAAATCCAGTGTTGCACCTGTTAACACTTGCGCACAGCTGTAGAAGGCACAGCCATTTCAATTTATCAGTAAAAACTGTTTTCTCATGGTACTACTGTATATTCTCTGGCGGAGACCTACATTTTTTTCTGTGTAGCTCCATGTTAAATTGGTTAAATTAAGTAACTTCAACAAAAAATTTAATAAATGTCATGTTTGCTGTGATGGATTAATTATTTCAAATATGTTTCAAATCTCTACAAGCTGATTTTTTCGTGCAATGGAAAGAACTGAAACTAAGGACAGTCTTGGAAAGTAGGAAAAAAATTCTAAAATTTACTGCTCCAGCAGCATGTCTTGAAAAATGGTTAGCAGCAATGTAATGTGTACGGGTTGTATTTATTGGGCTCAAACATGCAATATCACTGGTATGTTCCTTGAAGTATGGAGCTCAGTTGAAACTAAACTTCATCATTCCTGTTTACACTCGAATATAGTTTGTGAGTCCTCTGGGTACACAGACTCGTTATCTCTCTTACCACCTGCTCCTTTCATCCCTTTTGGTCCTCTAAGCCCATCCAATCCATCCAGACCTGGTGGTCCAGGGATTCCTAATATAAGATGAAACCCCAGCTTAAAAATGATCTCATTTGATGCCCTCAACATGCACTCAGCTGAAAATTGGTTAGGGTTATCTCAGATGAACACCAGCACAACATTCATTATCAATTTGTCTATGTGAATGTTTTAATTTATTCTTTTGTCAGAATTCAGACCAAGTAATACTATAACTCTTCATAAAAACTAGTACTATTGATATGTTGGACACTCAGCTGCACCCTTCTATCCAGTGATGGGAGAAACACTGGACATTTTTGTGAGTACCTGGAGGTCCAGGGGAGCCAGTCGGACCATCTGGTCCTTGACCTCCAAGGTCACCTGGAACACCTGGAAAACCTGGACAACCTCGAGGGCCATGTTGGCCAGGACAACCTGCAAAGGTACAAACATAAAAGATCTCAAACCAACATGTACAAATAAAGCTTTTGCACTTTCATGTATAAGTGAGCTTTATATCATAGCAATAATTTTATCATTTGCAAACCAAGACATGACCCACAAACAAAATGACAAATTATCCTAGTAGATGCTACTGTTTACAGACAGAATTGCCGAAATAATAACAATGACAAAGATCAAAAGTGTCCTCAGCTGGGTTTCTACTGTATATCAGTTCTCTGATTCTGATCTTTTGTCAATGTTACCTGGTCCTCCCTGCCTTCCTGGATCCCCAGAAATGCCTGGTTGTCCAGGCTGTCCTGGTCTTCCTCTAGGTCCTGGGTCCCCTGGATCCCCTGGCTCTCCAGTGGGAGCTACAGAGAAGAGAAAGGCTACCTTGATTAAATCAGTTGTACACTGTCTTTACATTGTACTTTAATTTTTATTCAACAGTTCATGTTGTATAAAATGTGTATTTATAATGGAAATGTTTGATTCTATGTTTATGATGGGTCATCATGCTTAAATTCACTCACTGTGTCCCTTTAACCAATATGTTTTCTAATTTCCCTTTATTATTTGACTTTATGTTCGAGTAGGTCTTCTGTTTGTGGCATTTTATAAACTCAACTGCTGGGTCCATTCTCCCCTGGCATTCCTTTGGGTCCACGTGGACCTGGTTGTCCAAATGGTTGTCCTGGTTCACCTGGAACAGATTTGGGCAGGTTTCTTTGGGGTCAGTCAAGGTGAAAAGCACTGGCACAAAACCCAAGCACATTGAGATTTATTGCTTGACCTACCTTTACATATATTAATTTATATTTATTTTATTCATTTTAAGATACAAGTTTACAATGTAATTTGTTGAAACTAACGGAGTCACTTTTTTCCTTGCTACATTAATCATCTACTTATATATTATACATATATCTCTTTTGACTCACCCTTGGCCCCTGGAAATCCTGGTAGGCCTGGATTACCAAGATGTCCCCCATGCCCTGGGTCTCCCTGGATATAGATATTAGCACTACTTGACAAACTATTTTACATTACTTCTGGATTTGGCATACTATGAATTATGTAAAGTAAAGCAACTTAAAAAATGTCTTTAAACATTTTAAATGATAAAATAAAATTCCTAGGATGAGCTTGTCTATGTACATCAGGTGTTAAGTATTGTTCATTCGGTGCAATTAGCAATTCACTGCAGGTGTAACACCATCTAACTGATAATGTTGTATGAGTGCATGAGTATGTTAGGTGAAACAGCTGAATCTTACCTGGAATCACTACAACAGAGGACAAGAGTGGCTGTTCATTATTATAGACTGTAGAATAATAGGATAAGATATGGTGCTTTTTGCATCATTGGTGTGTAATTTTGTGACTGTGTTTACATGACACAAGGTTAAACTGAGTATGTCTCAAGTAGCAGCTAATCTTCAGTGTCTTTTGTAAAGGTCAGAGAATAACGAAGTATCAATTTACACTGCCTCTGAAATATAAATATAATGAATAAGGTTTATTATATGTACCGGATCTCCAACGTGTCCATCATATCCTCTTGGACCAGGGAACCCCTTGAGCCCAGGATGTCCAGGAGGGCCTGGTATTCCTGCTCTGCCTGGTCGACCAGGGCTGCCCTTAAAGCCTGGGGGACCAAGCCATCCTTCAGGTCCTGAATCACCTGGTGGTCCCCTTCTGCCTTTTGAACCTGTTAGGGATGACACCTATTTGAAAATCTTTTGGCTTATATTCTTTGTTGCAGAGTCTGATAAAGAGTATAATAAAACAATTAAGTGTCAACTGCATTGCCTGCAGGTCCCCTTTTGCCTGGTAATCCAATCCCTCCTGTTAACCCTGCATGACCTTTGGTTATATTCAAGATCCCTTCAGGTGAAGTTCCTGGTAACCCTGGGAAACCAAGGGGACCTGAATGGACCACAGAGTTGAGATGAAATGCTTATCACTTGCTAGCCACCTTTGCGGACAACCTTGTCAAGCTCGAGCAGATTGCAACTAATGCAGTCATACTAGTACTGAAGTACTGAATTGCATTTACCTTTAATGCCAGGTAATCCTGGGTCTCCTATGTCACCTGGGTGACCATCCAAGCCCCTCTCCCCTTGTATTCCTCTGGGTCCTGGAAGTCCAGGAGGTCCTGGTAAACCTCTGGCCCCATCCCTACCAGAGTAACCCTTTTCGCCTTGGCAAATTGGAAACACAAAAGGAAAATCTTCATTCGAGAATTACTGATTTACAGATACAAAGCATTGCTGATTTTGGTGTTCTGGGTCAATGCCTAATTATAAGAATGAACCCCATAATTAGGCAGACATATAACTTCCTGAATAAGGCTCCATTTCTCTCCCAAAAGATATGACATGTTGTTTCAACAAATATACTTTTATCCATTTGGTGTATCAATAAAGGTAAAACCATAGTTTTGTCCACAGACTGTGAGAGGGGTCAGTGGTTCACCTTTCTGTCCAAGTAATCCTTGCATCCCGGGATATCCTGGGGGTCCAGCTGTGCCAATTGGTCCAGTTTGGCCTGGCAATCCAGGAGGCCCAGGAAAACCTTGTGGGCCCCTAAGACAATGACCAGGTGGACCTATATCTCCCTTGAAACCCTTCTCCCCAGGGTAACCTATGCAACATCATAAAGTTTAGTAAAAAGAACACATTCATAGATGCTTGGGTGATGACTCATTGACAAATATGCATTAATGTAACAGGGATCAAAACCTGTAAAAAAAAAATAAATACAAGTACTTGTATTTAAGGCACTTTGACAGTGACAGCAATCATCATTACATTTGCTTCCTGCCATATTTTCACCTGGGATTCCTCTTTGTCCTGGGTTTCCTGGAGGGCCTGGAAGTCCTGGAGGTCCTTTCAGCTCACAATCAGTACGGGGTGGGCCAGGGGGCCCTGTGGGACCAGGGTCACCAGTGGCTCCTTGCTCCCCTTTAGGGCCTGGTCTTCCAGATTGACCTTGTACTCCTATGATTATTTTATCATGTGAGAGTCAATCTCAAAGCACAAATGGTAAAACACTTCCAGTGAATACCAAAGAATGGGAAGTACAATATAAATTAAGGAAGTCTTGGAAACCGATTTTTTTTAATAGAGGTAATGCTACACAATGTAAACTAAGGCATTGTGTTGTTTGTGATCACATGAACATAAATGACACTGACCTGGTGACCCAGGGTTTCCAGGAATGCCAGGGAATCCCTTCCTCCCCACAGCTCCAGGTTGACCAGGCTGTCCAGGAGCACCAGGCCTGGCACTGAGGGCATCTCCTCTGGCACCCTTCCTACCTGTTGGTCCTGATATACCTGGAGGGCCTGGAGGTCCATCTAGGCTTATTCCACTGGGGCCAGGGTCACCTGGATCTCCATTAAAACCTGCAGGTCCTAATACAAAAAAATACATTCTTTTTTATTTTTCTTCCCCGAAGTCAACAAACATCTTCATTGACTGTTCATTTTATTAACTAGCTAACAGTCTTCCTCCTTGATGACCCATTAGCTTGAGCCTGGATCACTGCTAATCATTATTCCACCCTGCTGACCATATAATATCGCAGTAGCTGTTTGGTTTATCTTCTTTAACAAGTATGTAAAATATTAACAAAGTTTAGAGTGCTCTTCCCTTGCAGTCCAATCCCTCCAGTTTCTCCATCATCTCCTTTAATGCCTTTAGAGCCTGGGTGTCCCATAGCTCCTGGGAAACCATCTCTCCCTGGCACACCTGGGATCCCTGAAGGGGTCAAAATGAAAGCTGAACTGTAACATTAAATTATAATATCTTAAATGTGTTTATTTTATGTCACACGGTGTAGTATGCTATCAAGTTCTAAGCAAAGAACTTTTAAATACGTAACATTATTTTAAGCACTTTTCCATCATTCTATGTATTTGAAAATCTTGGAATATAGAGGTATAATGCAGCTACCACCAAAAGTTTTTTTTTTTTTTTTTAACCAAATCCAACCAGTGGTATCTGATATATCATTTGTAATGTCTTACCTGGTGAACCTGGTTCACCCTTAGGACCAGGTGATCCAAACTCAGCATCATGACAGCAGTTCTCAACTTCACCTGACAACAAAAAGAAAACACACTTTTTGAACTGATGCCACCAAAGGTGGGAAGACAAATAAACACCAATCAAGAATCTCTGGTTGGAGTCTGTGCTGTCTCAGCTTAAACTCTGGACTAAGTTGGTAGTTGGTTCTACTTTGAATTTGTGGATGTTTGTTGTGCTTGTATTATTATTGTTGTTATCATTGGAAGGAATGTACTATGAACTCTTGTTCACATAACTGCTGTTAGGTTACCGAGGAAACAATGGCCAGTGAACAAATGTTCAGGTAAATGTTAACTGTTGCAACTAACTGTCAACTGCAACTGTAACTGTCAACTGTCAGATAGGTTGGATAGTTGGAGATCGATGGAGTAATGGTTGGATGTATTACCTTTCCTTCTTTTTAATTCTTCAGGCGAGAAATGTTACAAATATTCATCTCATACTTCGCCTTACGGCAGCATCGTCTGTACGTATTGTTTCACTTTATCTTATGTATATTTCTGATAACTTGTTTGATGCTATTGAATGACTTTGTAAGATAGAGTGCAGTAAATATAACATGTTAAGCTATATGTTAATGAATGATTTGCTGACGTGTAGCGTACTTTCTGTTTTCTATTTGTATAGTTTCACCCTTTTGAAATAAATGTTTGGATTGCAAGACCGCATCCTCGTTTGTGGATAAAGGCGTTTATCTGACTGTCAAAGCAAGCCTTGTGGAAGACAGTACAGAGTCTCTGACCTGGAGGACCTGGCCGTCCGGGATTTCCTGGAGGCCCAGGAAGTCCCTGATCTCCTTTAGGTCCATGTGGCCCTTTCGGGCCTGGAAGACCAGAGCCTGGAGGACCTACATGTCCTAGAAAACCTTTTGGTCCAACAGCACCAGGGTATCCTTTGGGACCAGGCAATCCTGCATATCCAGCACCCTACAAAAACCACCATCTGATTTAAATCTTAGAGGTATAATAAAAATCAACCAAATATAAAAGTTAAATAATTAGGTGCAATTAAACAATTATTCATGCCATAAAATCTATATTAGATTACATCATCCACAGTATTTAAAATATAGTGTATGCGCTAACCGGTGTTCCTGGCTCTCCCATGGGGCCAGGAGAACCATCCTGTCCTGGCCTACCTGCTGCTCCACGAGGTCCAGAGTATCCAGGGTCTCCCTGATCACCCTTGGTACCTTTGAATAAACTAAACTGCTTTAGATTTTAGTTTATTAAATTTGAGTAACCTTTGGCATTACCCAGTTTAAAAGAATATTTTTTTCCATTGCATTTGCAAACCCCCTCCCCAAACTTACCAACACAACCAACTTATTCTAGATGTTAACCAGTTTGGCTATATTAGGCACTCACCTTTAATACCTGCCACAAAAGAGTGACCTTTCTGACCTTTCTGTCCTTTTACACCAGGAAGCCCTGAAATTCCCTTTAGGAAAACACAGTTAGGAATCATAATTGAACAGAGGAGTAAGAAAACATATGCTGACTTATTAACAGACAAAAATTAGAAAGAAGCTGAGAGACTTTATGTCTCTGTGATTATTGCTTTTAGATATGTTTTAGGAAAATACATTCAATTTACAATCTGAGTCATGTTGAACTTACTTGTCTTCCTCTTGGACCATCATCCCCTTTCAGTCCTGGGTCTCCCTTAAGTCCTTTTGCTCCAGCAAGCCCATCAAACCCTGATGGTCCTGGATAACCAGGTGGACCAGGGAGTCCCATAATTCCCTTATCTAAACTACATATGCAGTTCCCAGGACAGCCTGAGGAACATAGAGATGGTATAGGTAGATAGATACACGCTACCCAGCCCATCAGTGCAGTTTAGCTTCTGCAGCTCAGTCTTTTGGATACATTGATGCACCTCAGAAACAAAAATCACCTTTAATTCCTTTGAGCCCTTTGTTGCCAGGGGATCCTTTGGGTCCTGGTTCACCAAGATCTCCTGGATATCCAGGCTCACAGTAGTAATCTGTAGGATGAAATGGCTACATTTGTTTGTAACAACACTAATAGGATACACCATATACCAAAATTTTCTGCAAACCATTTTAATGCAAAAAGTTATTGGATTGAACTCACCTCCACATCCTAATGAAATTGATGGGATCCCACCAAGTATGTCACACACACATAAACACATACACAACTATTAGTCCAGCACCTCAAATTCAAATAAATAGGCAGAAAAATGTATGACTAGCAAACAGTTATTCAATAACTAAATGGTATTTCTGACATTTTTGGGGCTTAAATATAAGTATAGATGTGTAAGTATGTACCTGGGGGACCAGGAAGACCTGTAACACCTTTAGGTCCAGTGACTCCTTTAGTTCCCTTTGTTCCTGGCAAAGGATTGAATTCAAAGTTGTTGTACCTCCCTGGCTCTCCCTTGTAGCCTTTGGGACCGGCAGGCCCTCGTGGACCAGGCAGACCTGGCTGAT
Source organism: Lucifuga dentata (assembly GCA_014773175.1). Taxonomy (NCBI): domain Eukaryota; kingdom Metazoa; phylum Chordata; class Actinopteri; order Ophidiiformes; family Bythitidae; genus Lucifuga; species Lucifuga dentata. The sequence goes on from VXCM01005317.1 coordinate 35,961, forward strand.
CTAGGAAAAGATGAGACCACTGTTCAAATAAGGTAGGAGTCAAACCAGACACATCCCAAACAGGGAAATAGAGATGAATCCCTACCCAACCTTTTCATTTAGACAACTTCTATCAATCAATAATCAATCAAGTGATTTACTTTCTTGAGCCGTAAGGTGCTTCACATTTATCACTTAATAAAACTTTGTATTATGGTATATGATACAGTTCATTCAGAGATACAGTATATACAGTTAATAAAGACCTGGAAATGTTAAGCCTGGAGAGCCAGGAGGTCCATGAATCCCCATCTCCCCAGGGTCACCTGTGATCCCAGGAAATCCAGGATCGCCACGGTCGCCTTTAGCACCTGAAACATACAGAAACTGAATGCTGAAAAAATGCTGTAATGACAGTTATTTATAAATTTGACAAGAGAAACTGAGAATTTATGGCACTGAATTGAAACAAAATATGCATCAAAAATTTTCATTTAAGGGTTTGTTTGTTTTTTTGTTTTGTTTTGTTTTGTTGTTTTCTTTTGTTTTTCCTGCTTGCTATCATAATTTGGACAAATATAAGCTATCATAACAATGCAGTCCATTGAATTTAAGAAAATACAAGTCCATTGAATTTAAGAAAATACAAGTATTGTGTGGCTTTAAGTCCATCCTTAACCCAAATATTAAAAACAGTTATTTGGATGACTACATAAATGTAAAAAATAACGTTATTGCCTCCTAATATCTTGTTGGCCCCACTCGACTTCATGGCCAACTTATTTCTAGCTGTATCAAGATTCTTTACAATAAAAATGGAGAGTATAATGTCATCCTAACTTATAGGTATATTGACCCAGATTATGGCAATAAAAGCCAATGTGTAAATTTACACAATTTCCTTTAATTCAAGAAAATATTTTATTATTTTTCTGTCTTGTACAAAATGGCTGAAAGAGTGTTTGCTCAAAACTAATGATGTTGGAGCACCAATGATAGCACTGTCACTAAGTGTAGTTGGTGTTATGGTCTCACCTCTGGTATCACTCATGTTGTAAAACTGCAAAGGACCTGGGGGTCCTGGATCGCCTGGGTGGCCCTGTTAGGTACAAGGAGAGCAACAGAAACCATATTCAGAAATTAAAAATACCGTGCATGACAGTGTTCACTTCATTTACTGAAAATGACTGAATAAAGATCATTGGTCTGGTCTAGTTTGTGATTGTCCCATTGAACATCCACCAGAGGGCAGCAGCCACAGACACCACTACAGGGCACAACAAGGGTGTAGTAATTCAGATGTGTTTGAGTCATCACAACCAGAAGCTCAGAGAGGGAAACTGAAAGAAATCAGGTAGGTCTCTACTCTCTGTGCCTTTTCACACTTCACTGCTGAGTCTACTGAAAAGGTTTTAAGTTTTATAAAATTCTACTTTGTGTCACTGTTAATTTCCACAATTTCCCTGATGGATATTCAGAAGTATGTTTAACTCGAAAGTGATTTATAAGTTTCATTCTTGCAGAATAAGAACATTACTTTGTGTCCGTCAAGGAATGATGTTTATTTTTGACCAGGATACCGTTATTGATCCCTACCTCTGGAATCAGTTACACCCTTTTTTGGTGTGTTTCACAAACCATCTGCCCTTCATGTATCTAGCATATCTCTCCACACTTTTATTAATATGGATGCCTTTTCCAAAAGTTTACTAAAATCAACTTGTGATGCAGATACCTACAGTATCTGTGGAAAGCTCACCTTTGGTCCAATTCTACCAATGAGGCCTGGAAGTCCTCTCTCTCCACGGGGGCCCTAAAAATTATTGATGCAGTTAATGTAAAATAAAAATAAATTGCTATGAGAGTGGTATCATGAAAAAAAAATAATCATATGACAAGAATACCTCAGGCCCTGGTGCTCCCAATCTACCAGGCAATCCCGGGAAACCCTAGAGACAAAGTGTAGTTGAGTATTGTATGCTTGCATTTTGTAAAAATTTCAAAAAACTAAAAAAAAAAAAAAAAAANAAAAAAAAAAAAAAAAAAACATTGTGAAGTCTGATTAAGGTCCACCTACCCAAGTTCCAGGGAAACCAAGGATTCCTTGCTCTCCTTTCACTGTAAGATAGAAATCTCCTCTACGATCCTTTTAAGGTTAAATGATAATTAGACATCTCTCCCCGCTCTCTCCTTAACTTTCTAACACACACACACACACAGCATAAAAGCAGTATAAAACTCACAGTTGTGCCCTTGGGTCCGCATGGTCCAGGAAGGCCTCTATCTCCCTGAGAAGCGAAAGGGAAATCAATGTCAATTAAATTACGTGCTAACTTCTCATTATTTAGGTACTAAAAGTAACTTTTGCGTTTCTAAATACATTATGAGATTGATTATGGTTGCCATTAAACCCTAAAAACAGGTTTTCAAGTCTGATTCAAGTTTTCTGTTTAAAGTACTGTAGGTCTAGACAAGGTTTAATAACAACCAACAACGATTAATGTGTTTTGCACAAAGATAAACATGTGGGATCTTCACCTTATAACCTTTGGGCGGCAGATAATCTGGAGGGAATTCTTTGACTTCTTCTGGTCCTGGTGGGCCAGGAGGGCCTTGTTCACCCTAGAATATGGAAGTAAAGGGGTAAGGACATTTCGTGGGGTTCTGATCTTGATACATAGACGCATAAATCAAAACTTCAGTACATAGCTGTGAAAGGGCTAAAGTATTTTCTTACAGCATCACCTTTGTCACCTGCTAGTGATCTTCCAGGGTCACCCTAAAAACAACAGACTGGTTTAACAGAGATTTCTTTTTTTTCTTTTTTGTTTTGGAGGGGGGGGGGGGGNGGGGGGGGGGGGGCAAGCAAAAGGATATTCTGATATAGCAAGCACAGAGAAAGATGGAAAGATGGAATTCAGGTGACTCACTGGTGGTCCTCTCACACCTTTAGGTCCTGCCAAGCCCTAAATGGAAACACACACAACACACACCACAATCATCACATTTCAAGGTAAATTTTTTCTAGTTTGCTGATAATCTATATGAGTAAAGAAGTGCAGATTTTTTTTTTTTTTTTACCTCAGGTCCAATAGAGCCAGGAGGGCCACTGTGGCCTTTAAGCCCAATGCTTCCTGGTTTTCCCTAAATATAAAAATGGGGGGGAAAAAATCACACCATCATACACTGAAAAAACTGATATTTACCCCTTTTAGGTGTTACATATAAATATGTAGCCTTATTTAATTGATTTCAATGTGTCATTTCTTTCTGCTCAATGTTTTTGATTAGTTGGAATTATATCTCCCAGTGCTTCAAACATTCTAACTGTAAGTAAAAGCAACTAGAAAAAAATGTCACAGCTCTATTGTCATCTCTATTAATTCCAATTAATCAAAAAATATTGAGCAGAACAAAATAATACATTGAAATCAGTTTAATAAGACTAAATTTTTATATGTAACATCTAAAAGGCAACAGCAGCTTTTCCATGCTGCATACATACATGCATACATGGAACTGTGCTAAATGGGCAGTGGTGTTTAGTTATTACACCACTGGATTGAGCTGCATTTATTCAAAAATATTGAGACAAACTAACTAAATGTGTTTATACTCAACATAGGTCTATTTGGAATGACTAAGAAAATTTAAGTGAACTGTACTCAATTTGTTTTAGCTAAAACTACACATTTGGTTTCACTGAAATTACTTATAAACATTAAATACAGTCAACTTAAAAATATATATAGACAAATCTAAAAAATTATTTTGTGCAACCACTTGACATAAAAATTAAGTAAATTCAAAGTAGCATTTTTTTCAGTGTAAGAAGGTAAACAAGGTAAAAAGATAAAAATGAAGTGAACTGAACTCAACTGACCTCTATTTATTAGCAAAATATTGCTGAAGGGTACAATACTACTATCAAAATTTGAATTTAAAAAACATACACTTTGACCAGGTTGTCCAGGAATTCCAGGATCACCCTGTAAAATGAGAAAATTGGACTGAATTTACAGTAATGGTACATTACATAAAAATATATGAAAGTTATGAAAGCATTCAAATTGAAAAGAGTCATTATCTGCGCCTCTCCAAAGTAATGGAAACCTACATGGAGAACTAGTAAAGCTGAGTCATACAAAGGCTCTCCTTTAATTCCTTTGTGTCCAGGCACACCCTGGCAAGCAGAGACAATAATAACAGTGCTGATCAAATGCAATATAAATAACAGCTAATGCAAGAAACAAGCAGGTGTTGTATATTCATTCAAAGTTGCTGTTCAAAAGCTGACTGATGGTGGAGTTTCCATGAACACATCACATCACAGAGGAAATTGCTTGTAAAACAGTCCATGCTCGGAATTGCATTACAATCCACTGACTAAAAATTTTTGAGAATAAATAATGGCAACTGAAGTGTTCACTGAGATAGATTAGCTATGTCAAACAAGTTCCAATACTATGGAGATTGGTTTGGAAATTAATCTCAATCCTTACTGTATGCTTTACAAAATGCTTAAGAGTTATGTAAAGTTTGAAGTAGTGAAGTATATGAAGTAGTATGAAGTAGTTATTGGGCTAAAATGTGCAAAACAACTGCAGCTAGTACAGCTGAAGGTTTCATTCCTGACTGTATAATAAGCAACACACCCATTAGGGTTAAGGTCTGTTCCACTCACCGGAGGTCCATGGAGACCATCCAAACCAGGCCTACCCTGGAGTCCTGGTCGCCCTCTCGTCCCATTACAGCCATCCAATCCTGGCCACCCAGGTTCACCATCTGGCCCGGGGTGACCCTGAACAGTATAGTAAAGTTATTAACTACTTTCATGCAGAAATATTGCAAAACTGGAGTGTATTTTAAAAGTCATAATTATAACATATCTGACTCCCATTGAGAATCAGAAAGAACATATGCTGTAAAACGTTAAGATCTTCCAGCCTATACTTGTATTTACAGAAACCAACTTGATTTTATTAAACAGAACCACTTAAACAGTGATGAGATATAAAAAGCATGAAGATTACCAGAACCACATTTAGTCCACTAGAGGGCATACCAGGCACATTTTTAAAATCCAAAATTTGCATCACTGTGCAGTCTCCAGTTTTGGCATCTTAAATTTATGAACCAGGAAGTTACACAAACTGGAATCACTTATGACATACTGTATTGTTGCTATGTTATTATACAAAGAATTATTTTCAAAATTAATTGCATTCCTTATGCCTTGAGTTTTACAGAGTTAGGGAATGTTGGTGCAATCATCTCTGATGGATTAATATTCTCTTTGTGTGAATTGCAGGTCTTTTCCTTGTTTTTGGATAAGAGCAATATAATACCAACAGTGGTTTACTCACTGCAAAGCCATCAATACCAGGAAAACCAGGAACACCGGGCATGCCCTGGAATGTTAAAAGAGGACACAATTCATTCATTATTGTCACAGTGAATTATACACTCTCAGCCCCCTTCTGTTTTCTCTGTCACTGACAACTGATTAATCACACAAGTTACTTTGAAAAGAGTTATTGTTATACCCTGGGTTTACTGCATTCACCTGGAGCAATTTGTTTTTTTGTTGTTTTTCTTTCATTGTCTCACTGATCACACACAACACAACTTCTTGAACATGCACGCTCACTCGATCTCCTTTGGGCCCCTCTGGACCATGTGATCCCTCTGCACCCCTTCTGCCTTTCTCTCCAGGAGGCCCTTCACGTCCCCTTGGTCCCATTGGTCCTTTGGGGCCTTGCTGCCCTGGCTTACCTGGAGGCCCCTGCAAATTACGCAACTTGAGTAAAACAAAAAACACTTCTTAGATAATGTAACTGAAACCATTTGGGTAAAAAACACGTTAGAATTAAGGGGTGGATTCACTGCCATTAGGTATTAGCACCACTGGCTTTAAATGTAGTGTGTGTACAGGTAATAATAATATCATAGAAACTAGCCAGAACACTGATTCTTAATCTTAGTCCTTTGGGACCACAGCATTGCATAAGTTCCATCTTTGCTTCCTACACCTAATTAGATAAATCAGGTGTGTTTAGCCAATCAAGATCTGAGAGGCACCAACTGTCGATCAAGTGAAAACACCAGGGAGAGGTGGAAAATATCCAGTGCTGGGGTCCCTGAAGACCAAAATTGAGAACTGCTGAGCCAGAAGACCCACACTCTCTGTTCCCTAAGCAGGACCCTCAATTTAACAGTTTAAAAGTGAAAAATGAAGAGGGGAATATGAGGCTACATGAGTAAAGCTATGATTCTTGAGATTATGAAGATTTATTAACCTAAAATTTTTGCAGTTTGGGAATATATTTTGTATACCGCTACCAAAACAGAGTTTTTCACTGATGTTACTCCTTGAACAAAAATATTTATTTCAAACCCACTTCTGCACTTGCTTGCTTGTGCAATACCTAACCAATGGCTACTGGCCAAGTAGTATAATGTAATGATAGATTTTTTTTTTAAAGTGGCTTGCTTAGCTAACCACTAAGCTAATGAACAAAATCAATTTATGTTCCGAGAAACCTCGAAGTTGAAAGTTAAACATTCTTCCAAAAGTTGTTTAAGAGGTGAAATATTTAACACTGAAATTTGAAACTGCAAAAATGGCCCAAGAGTCATATTCATGTTACATAACAACATGAGAGAAAAGACTTCATACCCGTGCACCTTTAGCTGGGAGACACAGGCATGCAGAGCAGTCTCTTCCTTCACATGGACCCTGAATCTCACCCTGGGACAACACAAACAAACAGGGAAAGTTCAAAACTTATTTACAGGGAGACAGGCCATTGCTGCAGACTGTCTGAAGGGGTGTGTGTGTGTGTGTGTGTGTGTGTGTGTGTGTGCGTGTGTGTGTGTGTGTGTATATAGATTGTATAACATCTCTGTATTCCCAGGCTGTCCTGTGTGCATTAGCTAGAGACAAACTATGGTCTTGGTAAAGCAGGAGATGGATTGAAGATCAGCAGGCTCATCAGGCACATCCGCACATTCGATAAGGTCAGATACAGCTGTGGTATTCCTGAATATTTATGTCTCTGCAGCCTGTAGTATTAACACATTTTCCTGTGGCCATTGGACAGGGACTGATTGGCTCTAAACAAATCAATGTTCTCACGCAGACCAGAGTAAATAATGAGCTCCCTGACCTTGTAAGAAAGAGAACACACAAAGCTTCAATATCTTTCTGATAGTGCATCCTGCTGAAGTCCACACCTCCAGATGCTAAACATTCTCACCAATATGTGCACGTGTGTCCTGGGAATTTTACTGTGCAGAGATGTCTGTTTCACAAACATTCAGTGTTGTTTCCTCAAAACTTGCTAAATATTTAGATGAACACGAGTTTATGCTGATGAAAAGGAATTCTGTCCCACATCTGTTGATAAAACTTTCACAAGTTATCTCCATAGTTAAGAAACAACACACACCTGCTACACAACAGTTTGTTAATCCTGTAATGGTTGTGCCTTGGACGAGCTATTTGGCAAGTAAACACAGTGAGAAGTTGAGAACACTGGCTTTGCTACATGGCACTGTGATGGTATCAAAAATTAATAAATGTAATTTGTATCTGAATTGTAAAGGTAATAGTTAATCAGTTAGATATCAAAACATATGTTACACAACTATTTTCTGAAGCGATACAAAGGAAAGGCATGCAAACTACTTAACTTTTTATAATATGTAAACAATTTACAACCATCACACATCACTGACCACATTTAACCTCATGCTGCTTTGCTTGGTTGCCTCATACAACCAACATACAGCTGCTAAAAGCTGATTCTGATCCTTTCCACTGGCACAAAATGAACTGCTGTTGTGTATTATATACATGCAATAATGTCTTTTGATACTGGAAGACACACTCAATAATACTTGCCTCATCACAAATGTTAATGCTTTGCTAAAGTATTAGCTATGTGGATGCAGCTATGGGCAGGATGTATTTGTTAGGGGGTCTATCCCTTATTTAGCACACTAACAGCCATTTTACAGCCTCAAAAACCTTCATACCATTTTTCATTGAATCCCTGGTGCCATGTGTGATTTAATAACAAGTAGCTACAGATAAGGTTCAAGATTGGTCTAGCATTCACAGTGAAAGCAATGGAGAGTTCCTTTATCTGTGCCCAAAGCTTTATAATCTTGATTATTTAGTAACAAGCACTGGGCATGGGGTGACCATGCCTTCACTGCTGCTGCCCCCTCCCCATGCACATCCACCAAGCTAACACCCTGTCCACCTTCAAAAAGGCTCTCAAAACACCTGTTTGGTCTCACTTCCCCCACTGATACCAACCACTTCCTTATTTATTTATTTATTTATTTATTTATGTATCAATTGGTTTTTCTCAGCCTAGCTATTGTAAAGCAACTTTGGGTATCTAGAAAAGTGCTATATAAATGGAATGTATTATTATTATTATTATTATTATTATTANTCTAGAAAAGTGCTATATAAATGGAATGTATTATTATTATTATTATTATTATTATTATTATTATTATTATCATTGTTATTATTATTATTAACTCCAACAGCCGACATAGCAGAGGACATAGCAGGTGTGGTTGGCCTGGATATCATCCGAACATCTTTCTTTATTTGTTTCTACAATCATGACAGGAGAATTTCAAAATGAATCCTGCTTTGTAAATCATTGCTGCTCATAGAATAAACATACACAGTATGAGGAACATGTAAAAGTGTGTATCAAGTGCATCAAGGAATTCTGTTGGGTTAAAAAGCATCTCAGTCAACGCTTGCTTCCTCTGCTTATGCAGTTTAGATCAGGTGCGAGGCAATATTAGCACCCAGATAAACAGGCACACGCTCTCATATGTACAGAGACACACACTTATGCACAGTACAGGTTTCTGACTATCTTGGCATAAAGTTTTGGGATTGTTGTTTGTGTTGTGTGTAAATAAACCACAGTTGTGGCTACTGCAGCAGCTATGGCAGTGTTTATCAGTATCATGACAGATCAAAGTATGGTGCCTTTCATACAAGATTGCAAGTGCTTCAAAATGAACTGTACAAAACATAAATTAAAAAAAGATAAAAACACAATAAAATGATAAAGAGTAAATTAAAAGAAATGAACACATATAAAATAAGAATGCTTAGTGAAAAAGTAGGCTCTAACTTAGAATTTTATTTGGAAATGTCAAGTTTGGCAGTTTGTCCCCATTTAGCACATCGCTTTGTGAACAGAATTCTATGCAATCTGATAGGACACAAACGGATGTGATCTTGCATTGTGATTCAATATCTGACACAAGTCGTTAGATGTAAATGCAATGTGTACAGCTGGGACACATTCATGAGTTACAATCCAACCACAAGACAAAAATTCTCAGTGTCATTCATAAAGTTATCTGAATGAGCAGGATAAGAAATGTATTAAGAAGAGTACAAAAGTAATCTCAGCACAAGCACAGTTATGGAAATGCATAATTTTTTTTTTTTTTTCTGGACAAACAGAACACACATTTTTATGATTCATTTTCTGGATTTTATAGATTTCTCAGGTTAGAATGTACTTAAATAATAATCAAAAAAATAACATTCTTTGATTTGATGTTTTTCATAATTGATAGCCACTTCAACTGTGTGTGAAACGAAGATAGACAAAAAGTAAATTCTTACTGCATTGAGCTGCTTCACAAAGATGACCAGGGTAAGGATCCACCTGCAAACGTGATAGTAAAAGATTGGATCCAGACTCATTTAGCCCCAAACAATGCATGCTTTTACATAACCACAAATAATAACAGCGTGACAGACAAAGACTCTGTTGGATAGATAATCCCAACTGTGTCACAAACTGCTGATGTTATTTGTGTGCAATAAAAGCTAACATGCTGGTTAACTTCGTAACACGATTCTGGATTGCTACAACAAAGATTCTTTAATTTGCAGATGTGCTCATGTGTTGAACATCTGAGTAACCAGGCAAAAAGTTTGTTTTTCACCAGGTATTTACCAGATTTACACAGTGAGGACATAGCCTACCTCATAAATGTCTAACATTGTTTAACTCATTTTTAAACTGACAGTTAAGTAATATCCTGTTAAAAAATTTTCTTGACATAATACATTGATATATATTTGAGGTGACAAAAGAATTATGTTCTTTTAGTTTCAAGACTTTTTTCTCTCTAAAGTGAAAATTTAAAAAATTATTTTTTAATAGAATATCCAAAAATCTTTTTTTCAGGTATGGGTTGTTAAAATGTATACTAAATGATAATCAATTAATCTTCTACTATTCCTATCATTAAGTTATAGTTCTTAATTATTGTTGGTGTGAAACTCACCTGGGGTCACAGAGGGTCACAACATTAAATCTCATAGTCCTCTTTACAGGTGAGTCTTTGGCTCACTGCTGCCCCCTGTGGTGGATAAAAAGATCACTTAAAACCCCAAAGTCATCAACGGACCCATGTGGCCACCTGTATGCTGTGTGCCTTTAACATACTGTGAAAGCAGAGAATATTAAATTAAAATGTATGCCTTTGACATAAAATGTAGCACACAGCACTATAACATTTTAAAACACTGCCTCTGATAAGGATATGTTAGAGAGCTGTTCTCACACACTTGATTAATCTACTTCGGCAGTTCTTAAAAGTGTACACACTATGCTGTCCATAGGTAATAGTCAGGCAGCCAGAACAACTTCTACAACTCACCTAAATTCAGAAGAAAAAATTAATCTTCATGAAAGCTTTAGTACATCCTAAGCAGCAGAATTTTCAACACAACACAAGCTAATCTCTTATTATTAAAATGCTACTAGCTCCCACAGCTACTGTTTGCTAGTGTATAAAATGAGGAGGAGAATTATTGGGCTTGACTGTATCGGAAAGTTCAGACCGCCTTCCTCTTCAGGATCAAATTAAACAACTCTCGGCTCTTGAAGTACTTGATCCGAGAAGGAGATCCTCCATGTAGAAGACTGAAACAAGGACACAGTGTCACCCATAGTGCAGCAATAAATGGGTTTGATGTGAGGGCTCATTGCAAACAAGGACGATCAGCAGAACGTGGCTCACTCTTTGAGTATCTGTGGTTATTCCAGAACCTGTGATCTAAGTGGAGGAAAAACACCATGGGAAGGTCAGTGTGCTCAGTTCCTGTGATCCTGTGTGCTGTGATGCTGCTGGACACTGGAGCAAATAATGTAAGCAGAGATTTATTTTCTTACCAAATTAAATCATGCAACTGCAATTGTTAGCATAGGCTATTATCTGCAGCTACTGCAATGCAACCATTCAATTGATTGTTTTTTTGTTTTTTTTTAATTTCATGATATACACAGTTAATTACTAAGCCTAACCCTGCATTATCAACCACATCATAGTCTAATTAATAGCAATCCATTTCTTTATTTTTGCACCATTCTCTAAAATATCCCAGTGGCTTTGGCACTGATTTTCACCTCTTGGTTTCCCATGGCTGTCTAAGCAAAATAAACCATCTAAAGTCACTTTTATTTCACTCAAGAAAAATGCAAGAGAGAATGTAAGAGAATAATTGCTCCTCCTTAAGAATAATTTGCTTCTACCTACAATAACTCTATAATTTTATATCAAATAATATCTAAATGTTTTCTCAGTTGGAACACAGTCTTTCCTGATTTGTAGTCTTTTAAAATGACAAAGGAACACTTTTATTGTTTCTTTCTTTCTTGTATCTCTCAGAGGTGCATACATGCCTACAAACACTAGATACTTTGCACGATTATGTTTAATTCTATATGAGGCAACAAAAAAAAATAAAAACACTATTTCCAGTTTCTATTTATGGGATGATGGCATCATACAGTTAAACTGATTTGCTAATAAATGAGAGCCCTTAACCATGTGTATTTGCTGTGCGTGCTGGTGTGTGTAACATGAGCAATGTACTTCCTGCACAGTGTACTTTGATACACAACATGGTGGTCTGTTTGTAAGTCGAGTATACAGTCTTATCTGCAGACAGCTCGTATCCTCAGAAGATGTAAGATAAATACATTTTTTTGTGGTCTGTTTGTACGACAGGTTGAGCGTGTACAGTTTCCTTTACTAGACCATGTTGGTGGGCCTTTTCAGGGGAGGCTTTTAAAAAGATGTCAGGGAACATGAACAGGATGTGGGAGAAAGACAGTAACAGAAATGAAAGGGAGTTTGAAAGGTACTCTAAAAAAAAAAAAGCAGAAACAATCATTTGTAATCATTATGCAAAGGAAAAGGTTAGCAGTGAAAGAGTAAAAAGCATATATATATATATACACATACATACATACATATAGGTATATTGGTTAAATAGGGCAGTTCATAACAATGTTGAAAAGGCACAAAAAGAATGTATTGCGCTGTGCTATCAGCCTGCCATTTAATCCTGTTACAGGGCTAAATCGCAAGGCTGTCATGGTGAGAAAGGATGATTGAAAAACTGAAAAGAAATGCAATTTTACAATTAGGTGATGAAGGAACCTAGGAAAATATTAGTGTAACTGAATGTCACAAAAAATGTGAATCTTGGCAATCTAATCTAAGTTATTAACATTTTCAGTTGCATAATTTCCCTAATACAAAAAAATAAACTCGGCTATAAAGTTATTTATCAAGTCTGGCCTTTTTTGCTTCTTGAAAAGCCCCTATTTTACATCATTGTATACATAGTATAAACAACTGTAAATATGTCATAAAGCTTCCATTCTCCACCTGTCCACTAGCTGAATCCCTTGAGTTTTCCACCTTAACCTTTCACATGACCTACATACCTGCTCCTCATCACCTGATTAGTCTCTCTCAAAATAAATCAGCCCCCACATATCAGTTGTAACTAATATTGTATCACGCATCTCCTGGCCTTATAAATCAAATACGATAATATTCACACTTAACCATCATTTTGTGTCCACAGAGATGGGACTACTTAAAAAGACCTCTTATCATTCAGGAGTGGTGCATTCAGGTTTCTGTGCCTTTTTCCTGAAGGCTGCCTACGGTTTTGACATGACATGGGCTATCTATGAAAACTGTTCACTGTACCTCATTGCTGGTATGCTGCAGCTTGTAGCCTAATAGCAGTAGTTTATAGCCAGCAGATGTTTCTCACCGCATCAAAAACAGCTGTTACTTGTAACACTGATAGTAGCTGCATTCCATTTAAGTATGTCAGGGACACAACCATTAATGAACACTCGTTTCCTGCTCTGAATGAATGTCCACTGTAGGAATGGTAATTATTTTTATTTTAATTAAATCCACCTTTTCAGACACCCTTTGCATTGTCAATAAAGATTAATGTTAAACACCCTCAAATGAGACATTGCTATGTTGAGCAAACCCAGGAGAGTAATACATGCAATTTATGGAAATGTCCCTCATACTTGCTCCCAGATAAGACTTCTATTACTGTGCCACAGACAAAACACTGAAGCAAACAATAACAATGTTAAGTTAATACTTACATAATGTTGTATTCAGTACAGCTGGATGATGGATGATGCATGGAGTCTACATTCTAAAGAAATAAGAACAAAAACAGCTGTCAACTATGATTTCTTTTTAGTGTGTGTGCACAGGAAGGTCCAGGTGCCACTGTGAAGGAGTGAAAGGCAACAGGGTAAGTGTACTACATCATAATATTCGTCAATGAAGGAATGTTGTCAGCTGCAGAATCAAAAATCTATCACAAAACTACTTTCCATAGGTTAAAAAAAATATCTATATATATATATTCAGCTCCACAGCTCCATCAATTCAGCAGCCATTATGACATAAAAGAATTCCGTATTAATACCATTACATTTTAACATGTATTAATTAAATTGTTTGACATTAACATATATATCAATTAATGATAAGTGTCAGTTGTATGCTACCTGCCAGGAGAATGACAATGCGACAGACTAAGCTAACATTTAGCTGGTGAAAACAAGTTAAACAGCTTGCACGTTAAAAGCTCAGCTATCTTTTTTTTTTTTTTTNTTTTTTTTTTTTTTTTCGGAGATGGTGAAGAGCAAACTCAAACTAAAGCTAAAACGGAGAGGGAGTACTGGACTTACATTCCTCAGGTGGACACAAACATGTTTTTTTGCCGTCTTGTTTGCTGAACGCCGAAGATAAATGTGCGCTAATGTGTTAGCCATAATACCTTCTTCTTCTTCTTCTTTTCCTTTCGGCTTTCCCTTCAGGGGTCACCACAGCGAATCATCTGC